>JAMCCL010000095.1:0-87439 GCA_024516035.1 Bactericera cockerelli | reverse complement strand
ACATGATTTCGTTACTAGCTACATGATTTCGTTACTAGCTACATGATTTCGTTAACTAGCTACATGATTTCGTTAACTAGCTACATGATTTCGTTAAACTAGCTACATGATTTCGTTAACTAGCTACATGATTTCGTTAACTAGCTACATGATTTCGTTAACTAGCTACATGATTTCGTTAACTAGCTACATGATTTCGTTAACTAGCTACATGATTTCGTTACTAGCTACATGATTTCGTTACTAGCTACATGATTTCGTTAACTAGCTACATGATTTCGTTAACTAGCTACATGATTTCGTTACTAGCTACATGATTTCGTTACTAGCTACATGATTTCGTTGTACTTGCAAACTGAAGACGGTCAAATTTTCTGTTTTTATTGGCACTTTATATTATATTCTTACCAATAATAATAAAAGAACATTATCTTCGTACCTAATTGCTTTACATACGAGGCAATCAATCGAAAACAAGGTGTCCCAAACGAGTCGAAATGTCCCTTAGGATACCGGAGATGGGATGGCTTTGCGTGACGCACGCGTCGCCCGCCTTACAGACGACGCTAGACGCTTAGGCAGCACTTTTACCAACAACTGTGACTAAAATCTGATAGCATATATTTTTTTTTTTTTTTTTTCAGCTCTAGGGTTCAAACATAGGACTTTCCCCTTGGCATGCGATTATTTTACCCGGGAGCTAATCAAGCGCTCTAATTATTGAGGTACTAATTGAGGGTGATGGTCTTTCCTTATGAAGATGGAGCAGGAATGTCTGTTGAAAACTTAACATCTTGTAGTTTTACTACTAAAATACTTGTAATTTTATTCCAATAATATAGACTTACCTCATTATTAGTTATGTATCTAAAAGAAAAACAGTATAAATACAATACTTTCCTTATAATAAGATAAGGAAAATGATGGGTAAAAAAGATGAGTATTGCAAATTGACACGATAGAGAAAACAAGAGTGCACTTATACTTAGCATAAAAAAATAGTTTAATTTTAATGTCAGTAACATTAAAATCAAATTATTTTTTACTGACGTTATTTTTAATTTCTAAAGAAAAATCGTATAAAAATTGGCGTCTCCAACAGTTTTTAATTTTTTAGTCAAGTTTTTTTAGTCCATATTCAACCAGGAATTTTATTAGACTGGTGTGGAAAAAGTGGATTTTTTACCGTGACTTCCTGTCCTTCCTATTGGAGACTTTCTACCATGTCTGGGAATTTTGGAATTTATTTTCTGACCGTGACTTGCCTCGTGGGTTTCACCACTGGACAAGAGGTGAACCAAAGAGCGACAAGACAAGACGTGGAATACGCGGCTGACGCGCTCGCCAAACAGGTGAGAAGGGGAAAAGTTTGTTAAAAAAATACTAATAACTAAAATACTAATAGCTAAATAAAAAAGAAGGGTTGGGTGGAAGAGATTGCCATAGGCAATAACCCCGCCCTTTAGTTAGGACATATGTATATATATATTTTTTTTTTTCTTGTTTATATTATTAATACTGTCGATTTTATATTTAATTTTTACCATTGTTTGTCTGTATATATGTTCTGCTAATAAAGAGTTTCTAAATAAATAAATAAAATAAAACCGACCTCAGTAGCTTGATCCATAAGGCGGCGGACTTGTACCCTGGAGGTCGGTGGTTCAAGTCCCGGTTTCAGCGTAGATTTAGTAAAGCGAGTTTTGAGTAGTTGGGATATCACGAAAGTTATTAACACAAATATGATAAATTACTAAAACACTAATTGAGAGCACCGTTTTTTTTTTTTTTTTTTTTTTAAACGTCCCTTTCAAGAGCATGGTCATATTGGTCATGTCCGACGAGCGACGGGGGTTTTACCCTTCATTCGCTGGAAGTTCACAAACCTGCTACTAACATTGACCTCCCCAGCCCGGGTTGGGCCGGAATAGCCATCATCACAAAGCCTTCACCTCGCTGGACGTTGCTTGACTTTGGTGATTCTACGAGAACCGGTGCTTTCAATCGTCCCTGCACCAAAATTTTGATGCTGCGTCCTCAACACTTTTCTCCTATGATGTATCAAATTTTACGTCTCTAACTTACACCGTTCTTGAGATATTTTGTTGACAAACATAAAGGCATTAAAGACTCACAGACTTACTTTTCTTTAAGCTGACCGTAAAAACGACAGAGAAATTTGCATAAATATTACGATCAAATTTTACAAAACGCGCACTTTTGATTACACTGATGTGACTCTGAAGTCTGAAATATCTAGGACCATGTGATGAGAAACACATAGTTTGGTGCATCATGACTCAACTACAAAAGGATTTCTTAGAAAAACAGTTTGAAAAAAAAAATCTCTTGACCTGAATAGTAGGGTCGTCCAAACTGCGGTTCTGTGGGAAACCGCCCTTTTCGGAGAATCGCTAAGAGATCTCAAAAAATTTACCATAAGAATGGTCTTTCGGGTCCCAGATTAACTTTTTTAATAATTTCATGAATCAATTTTGAAGACATTGAATGACATTATCAAAAAGTGACCGATTAGAATACATTCTATACCTTATAAGCAATAGAAAGTAAAACATGACCTGCGGCGCTTTCAAAGCAAATTTAGTTAAAAATCAGTATAATTCTCGTACCATTAAAAAGTTTTTCTCAGGCGCTTTCAAAGTGTCTTCCGATTCTTAGGAACTGGCCAACGCGTTGCAACGTTTCAAAAATATTGCCTACGATCCCTTTGCGATTACTTATATGCCTATAATATATGTTCCTGGAACTTCAGAGCTTTCAAAATGTCAAAATGAATGATGGTCTGCTTTCTTGACATCTTACCTTATGACCTTTGAAAATCTCCCGTGCCGGGTCTGTTCAGAGAATGTATTTTGTATAATTTTTCCAGTCATTTCATGGTGCCGTTATGAATAAAGGCAATCTAGGTGCTTTTGGATACTATTTTGTGTCAAACTTAAGGGTCTTTTGAAAGTGTTTTAGAACGCTCTATGAAGGATTCCTACTATAATTATTATTATTATCTGACCGGGTTGCAGGATTTTCCATAAAACCCTTAGTGACACAACGGAGGCTTACACCCTAGACCCAGGGGTAGATCGGCCACAACGCAGTCTCGATAATTGTCTATATCAAGCTGGTAGGTACCAGGGTCTGGGGTGTGGGGTGTAGGCCAGGGTCCTCGTTGTGGCCTACTTACAATTAACACTGCGACCTAATTAATTAGATATTGCAACTAGTTGATTCTATTTTTTGGTTCTAACGTCCCGATTGAGATAGATAGTCAGAACGGGGGTTTTACCCTCCATTCGCTGGAAATCGTACCAGCTACCCACATTATCCTCACACAGTCTGGGTAGGGCCGGAAATGCCACCAGCCTCATGTGTTTGGAGGAAACAGAATTTTCTTCAAAAAGTCTGCCCCAACCGGGAATCGAACTCGGGATCTCTGGACTACGAGCAGTAGTTACAACCATTACGCCACGGAGGCTGGAAGGATTCCCACGAACAACTTGTAAAATTTACCTACGGCGCTATTTCAGTATCTTGGTTTTTACCTTCCTTTTTTCTTTTGAACAAAAAATACCTAACGAAATACGTACCGTCCAACAATCATGTTACTAGGTAATTTTTAATAAAACTAATTTGCTCGAAATTTTGGCCATCCCCTCTGTAATGCGACTTGCAGACTGTTAACCTTATTTTATTAACTAAGACTAATAAAATCAACAATGCCTGATACCTACAAACCTACATACTGGGTTTAATCTGTGCATAGTGGTTGATATTTCTTTCAAACCGTTATTAGTAGGTATTGTAATATCATTACATGATCGTAGGGATCCGTTGCGTTGGTTCAAATCCCACCCAGTGCATGAATTTTTCATCATTAATTAGAGTTTGTAACCACATAATAATAAGACTCTGATGGTTAGGTGATAGAAAATGCTTTGAGCATTAACCTCGCCTGGTGGTTACCTTCCACTAAAGAGTGTTATTATTTATAGAACCCCCGTCGTGATATGACCATGCAGTTGAAAGCGACTTTAAATCCAAATTTAAAATAAATAAATACTCATCATCATCATCATAGGGTGGCGTCATCGTGAGCGATCTTAGCCAGACAGTGGAGGAATGACTCAGCACTTCTACCACTGTCTTTACAAGGAGGCTAATAATTGACAAGGGCCCCCAGAACCAAGCCAATGTTGGTCTACTCCCTCTTTATAGTCCCCCAGCCAGACTGCTGGTCTACTCCCTGTTTATAGTCCCCCAGCCAGACTGCTGGTCTACTCAATGTTTATAGTCCCCCATCCAGACTGCTGGTCTACTCAATGTTTATAGTCCCCCAGCCAGACTGCTGGTCTACTCCCTGTTTATAGTCCCCTAGCCAGACTGCTGGTCTACTCCCTGTTTATAGTCCCCCAGCCAGACTGCTGGTCTACTCCCTGTTTATGGTCCCCCAGCCAGACTGCTGGTCTACTCCCTGTTTATAGTCTCCCAGCCAGACTAAATAAATACTACTAATAACAAAATCTCTCTGTGTTTGCCGACAGTTTACCTTCTTCTACTTCACCTCCATAGAGCCACCCAACAAGTTCGAAGTGAAGCGCATAAATGGTGTCAAAGTTACGCCCTTCCATAAGGGCCGCTCGATGCCTTTCAAAATCTACACCATCTCTGTGCTGCTAGCGACGAAGTTCGCATACACAACGAGTGAGATCACTCATCCTCCGATGTTCCTCACTTGTAAGAGCGCCCGCATTAAGGAGACCGCTGATGGATATTATAGCATCCTCTCAGCGTCGTGCATTGAGAAGTACTCTTAGCCGTATTTTTCTTTCTAACCAAAGTTAACCAAACGGAAATAAAATGAACCAAACTGGAAGCAAGTCATTTTTCCTTTGGAAGAGGAAAAATTTCCTCTTCCAAAGTTAACCAAAATGGAAGTAGAAAATTATTGCTTCCAGTTTGGTTCATTTTATTCCCGTTTGGTTAACTTTGGTTCGAAAATGAAGTTGACCTTGGAATAAAATGGAAATATTTGGAAAAAACCTAACCTGGATTTTTTTTTTTTTTTTTTTTTTAGAAAGAAAAATACAGCTTTAGTAGCGACCCAATACTTCAGCGTCCCTCACTGAGCAATAGACTTAGTAGCGACCCAACATTTTTTCAGCATCCTTCACTGAGCAATAGACTTAGTAGCGACCCAACATCCGCTCAGCGTCCAACACTGAGCAATACTAGCAAAAGACTTAGTAGTGATCCAACATCTTCTCAGCATCCTTCACTGAGCAATAGACTTAATAGCGACCCAACGTCTTCTTTGTAAATATTTACCCATGAAATACATATTACATAAGAAGACCTTTTTGAATGCGTGAGTAAAGGGACTTTTTATTCAGTCTTACCTTGTAAGTATAAACAAGGTATATTATATTCTATTCTTCTGAGCGTTCCCCACAGGTAAATAATTAGTAGCGACCCAACATCTTCTCAGCATCCCTCACTGAGCAATAGAATTAGTAGCGACAAAACAACTTCTCAGCGTCCACAACTGAGCAATAGATTTAGTACCGATCCTGTTATACAAAATGTTGCCCTTACTATTGACTATCGATTGGTTGAAATGTTTTTTTTTTTTTTTTTTTTAAAGATTATTAGGTGTTTCACAGCCTCTTTCAATCCGTAGCCATGAAATAGCTGTAGATGCTTGTGGTCTGTGTTGTAGCTTACCCATCGTATGCCTATTGTTCAAAGGAAAATTATAAATTTAATACTTCTAGAACAGTCAAGCTGTATTTTAAGTAATAACTTTAAAAGGCATCTTCTGACTTTTTATACGTATGTTTTTTTTTTATACAACAAAAATAATATTCAGACAATAGGTACAACGTTTGCAATGCTGTGTTTTTTCATAAAATATTAATTTATTAAACTTGACTACACAGGCTTAATACTTTTAGTTCGGAAAAAATGGACATGATCATAATAATATTATCATGTTTGAAAAAAATAATTTGGTTCTCCATTTTTATCAAACTGTTTGCACAAATGGCTGTATGTCTGTCTGCATCGGATGATCTTTCCCTACATGTGTGGATTTTTCTAATCAAGTCAGTATTGGAAAACAATTTGTTCATTGTGCACATTGAAACACCAGTGATAACTGGTCTCCTTTGGAATCTAAATACTCTGTAGCAAATAATAATAATTGCAACTTTCCTGTTGCTAGATAAGGTTTATCTAGCTTTACTTGGGGGTGCGGCTCCTGTTTTTGACTTATCCGCTTGGAATCTAAATACTAAAGGCTTTTGCTTAAACATGTACGATAAGCCACTTTGGGTGCTTGTTCTTCTACCTGTGACCACTGTTTTATGTAATACTGAACTCCAGTTGGAAACCGTGGTAACCCAGTTGATCGTCAAGGACAACTCCCCGCTCTGTCTGAGCTTTGACTACTACGAGCTGGATCAGGTGTTCATCATCCAGCAACACGTGGACACGGTTTCGGTCGAGTTCTACGAAGTTTACGTCCGCTTCACCGCCGTCGCCACCTGCAAACCCGACGGCCCAACCAGCTGTGAGGACCAAATGCGGCTCTGCAGCGCCCAATTCAATCTGAACGGTTCCGACGTGTCCGATGACGTGTGCACGTGTGATGCGTTTCCAGATCTTTCGTTTGACCTTGAACCCAGTGATGACAGCAATGATGCACGAAAAGAGAAGCCAAAAGCTGTCACGCAAAGACAAGACCAAGTGGAAAGTCACAAAGTTCGTCCGGATCAAAGAAATGGAAAACTTAATGATGACCGAACCAAAAATGAGAAGGACGAGATCAGAAATTCTGACGTTCATGAACAAGAACCAACTTTGAGACCTCTTAAAGATCATCAACGAATTGAAAACCATGATGTGAACTCAGATAGACAGAAAGAAATTGGATCTCTACCAAAAGGTAGCCCTCGCACAGTGGAAGTTCAGCATTATACGCCAACCCTATCTGAGACGGACCCATCGGATAACGCTAAAAAAGATGTCCTGACAGAAGATAATGATGATTTTTTTTCGACAAAGCAAAAAAATAAGGTGAATAGTCCGAAAGATAAAAAGACTTTGGACAATGATGATAATTCAGAATTAGAGGAACTATTAGCACTGCTGATAAAAAGAAAAGAAGAAGAAGCTTCTGCCAAGAATGCTCAAACTTCGGCGAATGTCGACGTGTCTCTGAACAGCATTGACTTACTCTTGTTCATTCAGAATGCAGTTGAAGCTGTGAACAACGCCAGTGATGGCAACCTAAGTCTGACTCTCTCCAAAATCCTAAACATAAATCACACAAAAGCAGACGGTGCTTACTTCATACAAGTGGAATGCAACCAGCTCAATGGATTCTCACAGAGATGCAACATAAGTTGCGAGACTCAATCCAACAAGAAAGTGCGTCTTTTGAGCTACGCCTGTTCACCAACACAAGTCCTTCCAAATCATCTTGATCACAAAAAGAACCGCGTCCAAAACCCAAAAAATCCGCCTCTTCAGTACCAGCTGATCGCCCAATATGCCATGATTCAAATGGACGAAATCGACGCCGACGACTACAGAAGAGTTGTTCTCCAAGTGACGAGCGTGGGGGAGCAGATAACGGTGGACGGAAGCGGTGTGCAGTACTCGTTGTCGGTCATCATGGTGTCCACGGCTTGCGAGGAGACGAGGCGTCTGGGACAGGACTCCCAGGGTTGTCTGGGGGAGGTGGTTTCTCCGGAGCAACTCTGCAACGTAGACTGTGTGAGGTCTTGTACGTCCGACCAACCACCACAGCTTGTGAGCTCTCAGTGTGGTCCTGTTCCTGAATCTTCTGGAAAGTCGTTGAAAAGAAGAGGCTTTATGGGTTGATGCCGCAAGAGTATTATCTATATTAAATATTGAAGGAATTCTACATACATTTGAAAACTTTATCTATTTATTAAATATAATTTTAATATTACCTATATTTCAAAAATTTCAACATTGTATTTATATGTATGTATTAATATATTTTTTTCACAGTTACTATCTTTTCGATTAGTCAATTCCATCTTCAAACATCAAAAATGACTCTCTGCCATCTTCTTCTGTCTAGCAGCGCGTTGAACAATAATAAACATATGCTTTTTTACAATCAGGCGTTTAAAATCACCAATATATTTGTCCTTTTCACCGTCAAATGTGATTGAATAGCTTTTTTCCAATCTACAGAATACCGTTTTCTGCTGTACTACCACCATAGTTCCGGAGTCAAGAAAGAGCGTCGAGGTTTGACTAGGTTGAGCCATCAGAAATGGTGCCACAGAAAGATGAAATACCATGACGGCAACTCCAACATAATATTATGCTTCACGAAATATTTGTGGAAATCAGCAAAAGAGTTTCTTCATAAAAAAACTGTAAGATGTTACACAATACTCATGTTTAGCAAAAACTTGCATTACCATATAATTATGTCTTCTTATATCTTCTTTGAATGATAAAAATATTCTTCCGGGAGCGATTGCCTTCGGTGTATTTTATTCAGGTCCACTTCGACAGCCCCGAATTTGAATTCGTCAAATAGATCATGGAATGTTGTGACATATCAAATCCAATGATTTTGAGGTGCTGTACTAGGTATACGAATTCGACATTAACTTTTAGGTAGATGTTACCATTGAGTCACTATTGACGTACTTTAACTTCTTTTCGAGTGACGAGAAAAGTCGTGTGATGTTACATCACTTTATTTTAGATAATTTCAAGTTTATAATAATATTCAAACACAAATTAATGTTTATTCATTGTTAAAAAAGAAGATATATTTCACAGCCTCACCCAGCGTGATTAGTGGATTCAACCGCAAGACTTAGACGGCCAAAAAGTATATTTATTTTTTTGGGGGTTTAACGTCGCTTTTAATTGCATGGTCATATCACAACGGGTGTATTACCCTCCTTTCATAGGAAACTCTCAAAACTGCTCCCCACATTAACTTCATTAACATTAACCGGAATGTCCGCATCACAAAGTCTTCACCTCGCTGGATGTTACTTAACTTCGGTGATCCTACGAGAATGCGCCATCGACGCTGGCAAAAAATAGTTTAATTGGAAGTAATTTTTTATACCTATAGAGTATAGATAAAGGACAAAGACATTTGATTGCTGTTATCAGTGGCGTAGCCAGGGGGGGGGGGGTCTGGGGACAAAATTTACAAGAAACCCCAGCAAAGATGGAGTATACGTTAGGCGAGATTTCTGAACCCCCCTCAACCCCCCCCCCCCCCGAAATCCGAAATCCCTCAAAACCCCCCCGAAATGTAGGTCTAGCCACGCCACTGGCTCTTATAAAGATGGTTAACAGAAAAATAATAGAGAAATACATACTCGTATATTATGCAGAAAATTGTTACATTAGTTTTAATCTGAATTCGGTTGCAACTGCTTCGTCGCAAAAGTCTCAATATATGGGAACATGAGCTTATTATTATTTATTTTCAAAAAACATTACAGTACATACATGAAGTATAATGAAATCCTACAATGAAAAATACACCGAGCAACATAATATGCCTAGCCATTATTGTATTTTTTTGAGAGGTTATTTTTGTGATAGTTATAGTAATTTTAATAGTTTTGAAAATTGAAAAAAAATCAATGTGTTTTTTATATTTTTGTCAGAGTCCTCCTTTAGGACTTTTGATAGATGAATGGTAGTGTGGCCAAACAATTTTTTTTTTTTAAAGGTTCTAATATGCGACAGGAAATAATCATATGCTGAATTGTGATTGGTTAATAATAATAACTCTTTATTGTTTACACTGTTTACACTGATTTACACTGATTGACAAGAATAATAATGACAAAGGGCGTGATTAAGCCTGAGGCAATCTCTGCCATCAAACCCATGCTCTGCCATCAAACCCATTGGTTGGAATATGCGCTTGTGAAATACAACCGTTTCCTCAGTGGCTGTTAGAATTATTGCGGTCGCAATTCAAGCTCGTGATGTTGTAGGCAGGCTTGACCTGCGGGAGGTTGTGCAACACACCGACCCGACATGTGTTGAAATCAGGGTCAGAAGCATTTTTCGGGCCGGTCAAAGGACAGTTGGTCTTGGTAGAGGCTTTTGGACATTCGGTTTGGGTCACTTGGATAGTGAAGTTGTAGAGATTTCCTGCCACGACCTTTGGATAAAAACAAAAGTTTAATGAGTGCTAAATAAAAGTGTTAAAAAAAGAGTTTTTAACGTCGCTTTCAGCTGCATGGTCAATCATATCACAACGGCGGTTTGACCATATATTCGCTTTAAACTCATAATCATAAACCAACTACTCAAATTAACTTCACCCAGCCTGATTGGGGCCGGGTGTAGTCAGCCAGCATCACGAAGGTTCGAATTTGAATGGTCACCCATCCAAGTCCTAGCCTTGCTGGACGTTGCTTGACTGAATCAACTTTCCATTTAATTTTTCCGTTTCTTATAATATCTAATAATACTCTTTATTGTTGTAATTGTACTCATAATTATTGAAATTTTATTCTGTTAAATAAAACCTACCACTTCAGTGGTGAAAATTGTTTCATAATAATAATACTCTTTAGTGGAAGGTAATCACCAGCGTGGAAGGTAAAAGCATATTCAAAACTTTGGTCCTTGAGACAAAGGACAAACGCGCCGGGAATATTTCAGGCAACGGCTTAGTTTCGCTGTTCAGAGAGGTAATGTTGCCTCAGTGCTGAGCACACTGCCTCGGGAAGATGTCCTTGGTGAAGTTTTTTATATATTGTAAAAATATAACTACCAAAGTGAAATTTTCACTGGTAACTTGTAGAATATCACTAGCGAGATTAATACTCAAAGCATTTTCTGCCACCTAACCCTTTTTCTCGTATGACGGGTTATTATTATTTTATTTTTTTTGGGGGAGAGGAAAAAAAAAAACGCCCAGAAAAAAAGAGGCGAGAACCTTCTCGCCCATCAGAGGGGAGGCATACTACGGGATGGGCAGGATACAACACAGGCCACAAGAGTCTACAGAAGCTCCTGTTTCATGGCTACGAAATAAAAAATGCTGTGAAACACTCATCTTTTTTATTTAATAAAAAATATTAGGTTATCTTTTTTTTATGAAAAAAATAGAAATCGGAGTAAAAAAAAATATACAATATTATTTTTTTACAAAAAGGAACACAATACTTTTGTGATCTAATATTGTAGATTGTAAAGAAATAAATTACTATATAAAAAATACTTCCGAGTTCTAATTTTAGAAAATTGTGAGAAAATGTTGTGAAACACTCATCTTTTTTTATATAATAAAAAATATTAGGTTATCTTTTTTTTTCTCAAATATATGAAAAAATAGAAATCGGAGTAAAAAAAATAATAAATATTATTTTTTTACAAAAAGGAACACAATACTTTTGTGATGTAAAAAAAATAAATTACTAAATAAAAAAAAAAACTTCCCAGTACTAATTTTACAAAATTGTGAGAAACACTCATCTTTTTTATATAATAAAAATATATATGTATTTTTTTTTTTAAATATATGAAAAAATAGAAATCGGAGTAAAAAAATATATTTTTTTTTATACAAATTTACAAACGGAAATCTTACCTGACGGGTGGCTGACACCAAGTGGAGCAGTCCAAGCTTCTTCTCCGAGCAAGAGCCTCCATCCACGAAGTCCAGGGCAAAGTTGAGGGCGGCCTGTGTGTCGTTGTCCAGAGAGGTGGTGTTGATGGGGTCGGGAGCCCCGGGAATACCAGGAGCCACAGCCGGCCCCTGAGCCAAAATCCCTGGAAGGAAATAAAACTCCTCATTGCTCTCAATGAAAAAGAGACCTTATGAAAAAGGTATAACCCAATTTGTTTTTTCGTTATTTATTTATTTAGAAACTCTTTATTAGTAGAACATATATACAGACAAATAATGGTAAAAATTAAATATAAAATTGACAATATTAATAATATAAACAAGAAAAAAAAAAAATATATACATATGTCCTAAATGAAGGGCGGGGTTATTGCCTATGGCGATCTCTTCCACCCAACCCAAATCTCTTTGTTAAAAGCGTTGCAAAGAAATGTTTCAATCAGTCCGATTTGATCTTATCTCATTTGATTCCAAGCGAAGAGCGGAGCATAATACGTTGCAAAGTGTTTCAAATTGTACAAAATTGTACGCAGTAGGATCATTAACAATAATAATAATATCGCCTTATTTATACTGCCTGATTAGGACTATTAAGTCCCATTATTACAGTAAGCCCAAGACGTATTATTATGTGGTAAAAATTCCAAATGGGAGGATAACATGTCATGTCCCGGCTTTACCACTGAGCTACCGGGACAGGAAAGGTGTTTTTTTTTTTTAGCTACCGTCAATGGGGTGTTGAATGCATCGGTTCTCGTGGGATCACCAAAGTTAAGCTACGTCCAGCGAGGTGAAGACTTCGTGATGCTGGCATTCCGGCGCAACCCAGGCTGGGTGAAGTTAATGTAGGTAGCAGATTTGAGAATTTCCTGCGAATGGAGGGTAACACCCCCGTCGTGATGCAGTTGAAAGCGACATTAGTTCCAAATTAAAAAAAAAGTTCTTTTTACCCAGTTTCGATGTCACATTGAATACACCAGTTCTCATTCAGTCACTGAAGTTAAGCAACGTCCAGCGAGGTTAGGAATTTGCATTTTTCCCGTGATTGACAAGCCATTTGGAATTTTTGAATATTCTTCCTTGGTGTAATGATTTTTTTCGGTTCCAGGTGCGGTCAGAACAATGTATTTCAGTCATTCGAAGTCATTCGACGAGCTCATCGCTCTGTAATAATTTGTAATGAAACTAAATTTAAAGTAGTTAAAAGTAACCGAAAAAAAAGTTATTCAAGTGACTAAAGTTATTGAATTGTGACGTAGTTTTTAATTGTGAAAACAAGAAATGACATTACGCTATATTTCGCGAAAAAACGAATTCTCTTTGTTTGAAATTCAAAGCACTAGTGACATCCATAATAAGTATTATAATTACACTAATATATACTACCAGTTGTCATACTAGTACACTGGTAGTCAAGTGCGGTTAACGCGCTAGTCTCGTAATCCAGGTAGTGTAGGGAAACGTTGCTTCGAACCCCACAAAGTGCATAAATTTTTCTTCACTAATTTGAGTTTGTGACCACATAATAATAAGACTCTGAGGGTTAGGTGGTAGAAAGTGCTTTGAGCATTAACCTCGCCTGGTGGATACCTTCCACTAAAGAGTGTTGTTATTATTATGAGCATGGAAAATCAACCAAACATCAATTTGTTCATAATCTAAAGCTAATCATTCACCCGGCTTGTACTAAATATAACAAATACCTATAGGTATCTACATCAGTATAACCATTAACCATCTACAGGGTGGACCAAAAAAACGTTTACACCCGTTAATGGTAGATTACTGACGACATTTCTAGGACGGATCTGCAATCCGTTTTTTCGGATTCGCCTTTATAACTGCACAAAGTGATTTTTTGCAACTTTCTGAAAAAGTCCGACTTTGGCTTATTCTTCAGGTCAGAACTTTTTTCCTGTTTAAGATGAGTTGATTCTGAACATTTCAGCAGAAAGCCAACAAAATTTCGATGTTTCTAGCTACATTACTTTGTTTTTTACGGTTTGGTTTGGCATCTTTTTTGACACCTGAATAGAAAAAAAATTCTCATGTAAATTTTTTACACTTTGAAACACTCAAGATTTGCCCGAGCAAATTTTGGCACAGACATGGGCAAGTTTGATAAAAGTTGGCGGCCAACCCAAGGATGCTAAAAAATAATTTTACGATTTTTTATCACGTGATCTTCTGGGTAAACAAACCAGGTAAGTCTCAAAAAATGATGTTCAAAATCTTAAAAGTGTTGACCGTGTAGGGTCGTCTTGTACTCAAAGAGTAATTAGGTAGCTATTTATGTCTGATAATTATTTTCCTTGGAATTAATTAAAGGCCAGTCAAATGAATGATTGTTTGTTTCTCGATGATAGTTTTCAAGCATATTTTTCTGCATTCTATGAAATAATCTTTAAACCTCTTGAGTTTTTTTTAGTACAAGTTACATTATTATAATTCGGATGCTGAAATGGCAGATACGCATTTAGCATATGGAGTTGCCAACAGGAACATTTGGGATCACATGAAAAACATAGTTTACGAAATCTGGTTCAACCTTTGCATCCAGGAAGGTGGACGCCACTTCCAACAGTTCCTCTAACGGAATTGAGAAGGGAGAGGCAAGAAGGTAGAGGGACAGTTCTGAGTTAGAACTAAGGTATTAAAGTCACCATTGGTTTCAAAAATTTGTGTGAGGAGAATCCATAGTGTGTACTATGGCTAAATAAAAAATGGCAACAGTCATTTTTATTTTGTAGTCATGAATTTTTTGCTGGCTCTGGCGTTCGGAACGGGTGGACTAGCTTACCACTGAGCTAATCGTGAGCGTCTAATCGTTTCTCATTGAACATAATAATACAAAATGTTTTTTTAAATACCTTTTTGTTTATATCAAAATAGTATAAAACATAATAAAGACTGCAAAAGTTTATTAATTTTACAAAATATTATCTTTTTTTTTTCAAGACTTCTATTAAGAGTTGGCAATCGGTAAATATTTGTTATTTAATTAGTATTGTTTATGATAGAAGAACCTACCTACATATTTACCTGGATTTATTTCATAAACTCTATTTTCGTTTGGAAATTTCGCTAGTTTTTTTTTTTTTCTCTCGTAGGGAAGCATAAGAAAAACCATCCTTACATTATCAAGGCAGTCTCTCAGGGGCTTACATGAATAATAATTATGTGTATTTTGATACCAATAGTATCTGATAAAACTCAATTTACAGGTGGTATTACCCCCAAAAAAACCATAAGTTGTTGGTGTTACAACAGGTCAGATACAGGTATGAATAAAATATTCCATCAGATTTTTTTGATAATTAAAATAATATTGACCGTCTAGAATTGAACCTCGGTCATGCGACTATCACTCTTAGCACTACCACATCTAGCTAACACCACTGACAATCTGAGAAGCACGAAATTTATCATTTAAATTTTCCTAAACTGGCTGATGAAGGCATGTGAGACCGCGGTATTCAAAAAGAGCAATGTAAACAATTTTTGTAAACAATACAAGACGCCCTTACACAGTCTACAGCTAGAAAACTCTTAGGATTTTTGAAGAGTTTTTGGCAAACATCTAATATTTTTTCCCAGAAGATCACGTGATAAAAAATCGTAAAATTATTTTTTAGCATCCTCGGGGGGGCCGCCAACTTTTATCAAACTTGCCCATGTCTGTGCCAAAATTTATTCGGACAAATGTCGAGTGTTTTATTTAGTAAAAAAGTTTTTTTGGGTGTTTTTTTCTGTTCAGGTGTAAAAAAATATGACAAACCAAATCGTAAAAAACAAAGTAGTGTAGCGAGAAACATCGAAATTTTGTTGGCTTTCTGCAAAATTGTTCAGAATCAACTCATCTTAAACAGGAAAAAAGTACTGACCTGAAGAATAAGCCAAAGTCGGACTTTTTCAGAAAGTTGCAAAAAATCACTTTGTGCAGTTACGAAGGCGAATCCGAAAAAACGGATTACAGATCCGGCCTGGAAATGTCGTCAGTAATCTACCATTAACGGGTGTAAACGTTTTTTTGGTCCACCCTGTATATTAACTGATAAGTGAATGACACAGGTGATAAGTGATAATGTATTATAATAATGTTTCTTTCATTCTCGGTTCCCTTCCGGAAGGACGGTTCTTGGGGCAAGTTTTTTATATTTAAAAAAATACAACATGAATACTTCTTTTTTAAAAAATATGCTGTGTAGGTACGTTTATACTCGTTCTAACGAATTTGCTACGCCTGACATTTCTCAAGTAGAAAAGCAATCTGGCGGGGGGACTAACAACAGGGAGTTGACCAGCATTGGCTTGGTTCTGGGATTCTGGGGGCCCTTGTCAATTATTAGCCTTGTTGTAAAGACGGTCAAGTGGTAGCAGTGCTGAGTCATTCATCCACTGTCTGGCTACCATCGTTCACGATGACACCACCCTATGATGATGAGTGACTTTTTGTAAGTATTAGAGCCGAATTATAAAACAAGATTAAAATTAATCCGCGAGTGGTGTGCTGTATAGAAATTTTCAAACATTCGAATTGATTGGCACCTAATCAAAATAAATATTTTAGATTTTCTTCCAACACCACACCACTCTATTAACTTTTTTTTTTGCACCACTAACGAGGATAAGCCAGACCCTAACTTAATTTGGTTTCAACCAATCAGAGCGAACTATGGCCCGACTTGAGGGACAGAGTCTGGCTTGTCTTAACTTTAATCCTGCTTTATAATTCGGATCTTGGTTGTGATACCCTGAAGTAATGCGAAAGCGGTTTTGGGGCACAAATACCTTTTTTATTTTTATTTTAAGTTGTGATTTCAGAAATTAAAGTACTAGGTGCGCTAGTCTGGTAATCCATTTAGCGCAGGGGTCCATTGGTTATAATCCCACCCAGTACAGTGCATGGATTTTTCCTCATTTATTTGAGTTTGTAACCACATAATAATAAGACTCTGAGGGTTAGGTGGTAGAAAATGCTTTGATCATTGACGTCGTCTGGTGGTTAGTGGTTACTCTAAAGAATTTTATTATTATTATAATAAAATTAATTATTATAGAACGAGAGGAGAGAGAGAGAGAGAGGGAGAGTTGAGAGAGAAACTTGGATGGAAAAGTGGGCGAATGAAGAATCGAGAGGACAGTGGACAAAGAGATTAATAAGGGACGTGAGTGCGTGGCTTGAGAGGAAACATGGTAACTTGACTTATCAACTGAGTCAATTTTTGACCGGCCATGGTAATTTTCAATTTTATTTAAAGAGAATGGGAAAAGTGAGAACAGAGAAGTGTAGGTACTGTGATGCGAATAGAGATGATGCTGCTCACACCTTTTTTGTGTGTGAGAAGTTTAAGGTCCAGAGAGAGCAGTGTGATACAAAGTTAGGGAGAGTGTTAAGTGTAGAGAATATAATAGAGGAAATGTTAACGAGTAAAGAGAATTGGGAGTGTATAGAGAGAATGGTGAGAGAGATAATAGTTATAAAAGAGAGAGATGGAAGGGCACTACAACGAAATCAGTAGGTGCCCTACAGCGCCGCACTTGAAGTAATGATATTTATATTTTTCGGTTCCAAGTGCGGTTAGCTTTTAGAGAAGGTGGGTTTTTGGTGGGTGGAAATCCCACACCCCAGGATCTGGGTGTCTTTGAAAGATTTTTTCCTGCCTTCCATTATAAAAAAAAAATTATTATTATAAAAGTAAAAGGTTGCTTACCCTCCTGCATTTCGGTGAGTGACAGGAATAAAAACACAAAAAGTCCAGCTGGTACTTTCCACATGATGTGTGTCAACTTTTGTACAGGAAGCTGTAAGGGCTAAAATTAGGAATCTAATAGATTATGAACAAAAAAAAATACTTTCTATACCCTATAGGTAATCGAAAGTAAAAAAATACTCTGCCAATAATGGACACAATACTTTCTCGTGAATGGCAATCATAATAAGGTAATGACTTTCCACAGACGCTAGATTCAGAGATATTTTACTAAATCACTTGTATCTACAAAAATTCTCAACCGATTCTCTTCAAATTTGTTTTATTAGATAAAATACTATTTTTTCTACATTTTAGATTCTACTAATTAAAAAAAAAAACAGGTCTAAACAAATTTTCTTTGAAATCCATTCGGTATTTTCAGAAATTCGCGTGTTGAAAGAAATGCAAATAATGAATAGACAGACATTCACAAAACCCAAGTAGCTCTGAAGGTTAAAACCTGTAAGTGCAAAAAAAAACATTAATCGGACCAAATCTTTTTTTTTTTTTTTTTTTTTTTTTTTTTTTTTACAAAAACGAACAAAATACTTCCGATTTCTAATATTAGAAATTATTGGAAAAATATGATCGACAAAAAATGATGGAAATATTTTTCATTTATATTTATGTCAGTTCTATTTCTCCCTGCAAACACCAATAACTCAAATTTGATAAATTTTTGACAATTTTAACGTATTGCGATTATTTTTATACCTTTTTATACCAGGTGTTGGTAAATAATACTCTACCCACATTGAGTTGCCAAAACACTCTCTCGTGAATTATTCACATCTAAGGTAGAAAAACAAATGTGTATTCTTTTTTTTAATTTGGTTTTAACTTGACTTTTCATGATGTTACAACTACTCAAACTCGCTTTACTGAATCATTGCTGAACTTGGGACTTGAACCACCGACCTCCAGGTTACAATTCCGGCGCCTTATCGATCAAGCTACTGAGGTCGGATTATGTCACAAGTACAGACAGTAGAAAGAAAAAGATAAAAAATATATGTTAGTCAAATTAAATTTTTGTTAATCTCAAAAGTAACGTCACAATTTCACTCGAACCACCAACCTCCAGTTTATGAGTCCGCCATCATATCACCAGAGCTATCGCGGTTGGTTTTCAGTATTTCCAGTTATGATCAAGATTAATCAACCCCAAATAAGTTATCCCAAAATCTGTGTTAATTATAATCGTGATATTATCACAAATTATTCAAACTCGCTAAATTTCTGTTTAACTTGAGATTCAAACCACTGACCTCTAGGTTACAAGTTTGTGAAAATAACCCCGGCCTTTTTTTAAATCGGGTTTAACGTCGCTCAATTGCATGGTCATATCCTCATATCACGGAGTGTTACCCTCCATTCGCAGGAAACTCACAAACCTGTTACCCACATTAATTTCAGCTAGCCTGGGTTTGGCCGGAATGCCAGAATCACGAAGACTTAACCTCGCTGGACGTTTCTTAATTTCGGTGATCCTACGAGAACCAGTGTATTCAACGCGCCATCGACACTGGCGAAACCACGGCCTTATCGACCGCGCTACTGATCGAAGTTGATTCTCTGTGTTTCTAGTTTTGCTCGGAAGTAGAAAAAAGTTAATGATATTTGTGTTAATCACAATCATGATATCACAACTACAACTTCCTTTTCTAAATACTTGCTTAACTTGGACCTTGAATCACCGACTTCCAGGTTACAAGTCTGCCGTCTCACAGATCAAGCTACAGTATAAATATCAGTCTAGACCAAGGCTGCCCAACCGATTTTACAGGCGGGCCAAAAATTGCATTCCATGTCAACTGGCGGGCCACCTGATAAAATTTAAATAAATTACAAGGTACCTACCTAACTACTAAATAACGAGGACAAAAAAAAACTATGTTTCAAATGTACTAATAACAGCATTAGGTATTTTATTGAGAAAAAAAAAGTTCAATAACAATTTAACATGTTATTTATAACATTATTTGCATGAAATAGGGTTTTTTGAAAATACCCCTAAAATCTGTAGTAGAAAAGGAATGCAGTTGAATTGATGCATCAATTCAGTTTTTAATGAGGCCTCTGGAGAGACTTTGCAGCAACCAACTTTGCAATATTTGGCGACAAATCAATGGTGCATAGCAAAATTAGGTCGGATATGTGAGCTGCTGTTAAAGAGGTACGAAATTTGTTTTTTACAGAGTTGAGAGTTGAAAAAACCTTTTCACATACATAGGTTGACCCAGAAAATCTAGCTAGAGGAATCGACTGTTTCTTTGCATAAATTCATGATTATGTGATACTTGTTTTTTTGTTTTTTTTTTTTTTTACTGGAATAACATTTTACATTTTTTTAATTGATTTTTTTGTCAAAAGATGCGATTCATTTTATTGACTTGAATCACCTGCGGCGGGCCACTCCAAATGCGCTAGCGGGCCACTTCGTGGCCCGCGGGCCTGCGGTTGGGCAGCCTTGGTCTAGACGGAAAAGCGAGAACTTGTATCAGATGTACATGAGTATCAGAACGACCTGGACAGCTGTTTCCAACTTATTTTTGCTCTCATCAGCAGGTAATAGTTCAGAATACTTTTTTTTAGTCCCCTTTGTTATTAATTGATAATATAGTATATTTTATTTAAAACATCTACTTTCTTCAGTGTGCTCAACACGGATGCCACATTTCCTCTTTGTACCGCGAAACTCTGAATACCTAATATGCCATCAACTAGCCTCTCTATTTTAATCAGTATAAACGAAAAAGTGAGAAGTTATAATAGATGTATACAGGTCGGTTGTTTTGCTCGGAAGTAATCTGCACGACCAAATGGTTCACGACTTTCACGATGTCAGTGCGTCAGAAGTCACCGTCAAAAATACGAACCACTTGTGTAAATAACTGGTACTCCAGACAGCCATTTGAGCAGTGAGTAGAAATCTAAATGTCACAGACAGCCGAATTTTACAGACTCTAGGGAGCCGAATTTGGTCCACTGATAGACAAAGTGTTTTTCTCTTTCCGTAGAAAAATCTTCTTCTTCTTTTACTCTGTCTTATCCCGCTCAAGCAGGGTCGACGTTGTTCAACCTCATGGTTGAGATTGGTTGGTTTTGGCATATTTTTTACGGCTGGATGCCCTTCTTAACGCCAACGATTCTATTTGATTTAACGTCCTGGATTAGGACGGTGGTTTTAGCCTCCATTCGCTGGGAATCGTACCAGCTACCCACGTAGAGGAATGACTTTGAAATAACTCTTTGAAAATGACGCTCATTAATTTCGATATCTGGTACCGTTTTGACTGTGGATGGGTTTCAGAAAAACCTAATAAGTAATAGCTAAATCGGCATAGATTTGAGATTTATACTTTGAGCATTGACTCGCCTGGTGGTTATCTTCAACTAAAAAAATGTCTGTGAAAAAGGTACAAATATCTAGTTACATAATTTTAATAATACCGCCTTGTTTACTTGTGTACTGGCCAATAATTACTAATGAGTCCCATTACAATTATAATAAATGTGTTTCTTTGTGTTATAATATCACAATTTTAGTAGGAAGCGCAGAATTATAGGACTTTTCCATATCTTTAATATCCCAATATCTTATTTTTGCCTATAATTCCGCCACTGGTCGCTGCTAACATTAAAAAAGGCTTCTCATTTTTCCTCACGAGGTATATGAGTGGACCCCATACACTCAGGTACAGAGCATAATTATACGCATGTCCTTTTAAAAAAATTATCAAAAATTGTTCCCAGTCCGGGTATCGAACTCAAGATCTCGGATCCACGGGCAGTACTCACAATCACTACACCACGGAGGCTGGCGTGGGTAGGTATGAATATAATTTTTTAATTTACACTGACTTCTCATCGTCTCTCTGCTAAGCATATTTTATTGGTTTTTGGATCACTAGAGGCTACCGTAAACATTTTCCACGTATTGCTGACACAGTAAACACAGTTGCTACAGAGCAAACGTGTGATTATCGACTAGGTGCGCTCGGTTTACGATTTGGGAAATTGTTTTTTCTGATTTTTTCACATTGGGAAAGTTTTTTTTTCCGTTTAACGGCTCTTTAACAAGGCGATAAGCCTGTCGTTTACGCCGGTAGGAAAGTTTCTGGACGGAAATGTTCTTGAGTTTTTAGATCGTGTTTTTCCTAAAATCTTTTTTTTTAATTGACCTGTTATTTAAAGACAGGTCTTTATCGAAGTCCTTGCCTATATCGAAGTGGTCTATATCGAAGTCTTCCTTTTTTAAGTTTTTATTATTTTTAATCAAATTATGACGTTGTACACATGCTTGACTGTATATTTATGTACAATAAAACAATTATCTGATCTATATAGCCCTCGATAACAATGGAAGTCCTTGTCCCTGAAACATTAAGAATATGTACCTAACTGTTTTCTTGAAATATTAAAATTAATAAACAGGAAAGAATTGTTCAAGAATTTTATAGTAGATCAGTATTTTTCATTAGGATCTCAGACCAAATAAAACTTTCGAATATTGTAAAAAAAAATTATAATAAATATGAAATTTTGGTGTTGGAGCCTCTTTACAAACTTTGGGGAAGCACAGCATTACGATCAGCCTCCATCACTTTTCTAAATACTTTAACTAATTATCTTTTTACTGTGGTAATGCTGCCAATGGTCGTTACAAACTCATTATTCCTCACGAGGTAAATCCTAAACACAGAGTCAAAGTGGTTAACGCGCTAGTCTGCGGTAATCCAGGTAGCGTAGGGGTCCGTTGGTTCGAATCCCACCCAGTGCATGAATTTTTCCTCATTAATTTTTGAGTTTGTGACCACATAATAATAAGACTCTGAGGGTTAGGCGGTAGAAAATGCTTTGAGCATTGACCTTGCCTGGTGGTTACCTTCCACTAAAGAGTGTTATTATTATTATTAGATATTATTGTAGCAATTTTTCCACCCAGCCGGAGTTCGAACCCAGGTCAGTCGCGTTCAAGCCTAGTGCGCAACTCCACTCGCCTGCAGTGGCTAGTGGGTTCATACTCTTATCACATTTCAGCAGTAAAATCACCAGGTGCTTAAATTTTATGCACTTAGTTCCAGCACGTACCTCAGCAAATAAGCTGAATTGGAATCAGTCGTTCTGATATACCTACAGTTTATATTTATTTAACTGACATCTCAGTGATGCTTGCCAGGCGACACAGTAATATTTTCACACAATTGTATAAGTATATATCTAATTTATAATATTTTTTATACAGGTGGTGGTGGAAAATTTTGTGAGATCCACGAATTGCTGCAATGATGATTTTTTCAGCCATAGATTTTGGGAGATCAATTTTTTTTCGGAAACCTTTAAAAAAAATAGTGAGGGTTCCTTCAGCTTCTACCATTAGTCCATCACTTCGAAGTTGTTGATATTGCAATTTTGTTGAAAATATGGGATGAAAGGTTTGTAGATGGATTTCTTTTCCTGAACTATTTCGCATGCTTGTTCGTTTGATTTCTCCAATCTGACAGTTGGGTCTAGTATAAATCCTTTCTGAAGATTCTCCTTGTAGCACCAGATGTCAACTCGTCTATTTGATCCAGCCTCAGCAACACACTGTAACTCTTCTTGTACTGTCCATCCTTTACTTCTCAGATGCATGGTTATATTTGATCTTAGTTCGTGATGCCTTTCATTTTGATGAATGAATTATTACTTTCTATTTACTTTCTATAAGTTATCATATTTGTGTTAATCACTTTTGTGATATCACAACTATTCAAACTCGCTTTACTAAATCTACGCTGAAATCGGGACTTGAACCACCGACCTCCAGGTTACAAGTCCGCCAATCAAGCTATTAAGGCTAAATACCTATAAGGTACCTTATAGGTAGGTATAGAAAGTATTGTTTTTTTCGTTTTTTATTAGTCCAAATAGAGGTTTAGTTATTTATATATTATATTTATTTATTTATAGTTCCAGCACAAATTGGAATTCATTGGTAGAAATCAAACAAACTGATTATTGGACTCTTTCTGTAGTTATGTCATAAAATTTGATGTTGTCAAATAGTCGAGTGGAGTAGCGTACTAGGTGGGTGACCTGGGTTCTAAACCCTGCCATGGTAGACTTTTTTCTGTACATAGCATGCCCGAGGTACACTCATACCTCTTGAGAAAATGCGAGTACATATTACTTGTATGAGTAACGATCAGTGATGGAAATACCCTAATAAGGTCAGGTGGAAGAGATAGCCAAACGCTATAACCCCGCCCTGTAGTCAGGGCATCTGTATAACTATATTTTATTGATTTATTTTCTGTTCTTATTTTTATGTTGTTTCCATTTTTTTATTTTAATTTGTAATTATCTGTTTGTACATAATGTCCTTATTAATAATAATATCAGACTATAAGGTGAGGGAATAATGTGAAAGATTTAAAAAAAGTGGGAAGGCTCTTTGTAGTGCTGTTTAACCCAAAAATATAGAAAAAATTGTTGCTCTTTGGTATTTAAAATTACCAGTTGTGACTTACAACAACAATCGATTCAGCATACTTAGCACAACATTTCACATCCTCACAGAATGTTGCGTCAGCACCAGATACTTCTAATCAGCTGGGCCTGCTGTTTGACTTTTGTTCAAGGTCATTCAGCAGTCCATGATGCAGAGTCATGTGGGGTTGAATCTTCATCCCAATGCAGCAAGGACCATGCTGACGATTTGTCCTTGGACAAAACTGCACAGAGCACAACTTCTGAATCCATTATTAGAGATGAGAAGAAAACAGGTAAGAACGTACCTTTTGAAGTTCATTCAGCAATCTATGATGTAGACTGTAGTGTATTGTAGGGTTGAACTGCTGAATCATTGATAAGCAAACAGCTAAGAATGTAGCTTTTCAAATCATTCAGCAATCTATTACGGTTAAATTATCGTCATATTTCAGTAAAATTCATGCTGACTTCCTCAGAATTTGTGCTGACCGTGCGGCTGATTCAAATAATAGAAATGAGAAGGAAGTAGGTGGGAACGTTTCTTTTCAAGGTCATTCAGCAATTTATGCTGCCGAGTCTTGTAGGTTTGAATCATTATCTCAATACATGAAGGAAAATTCATACTGATCTTCTTAGGATTCGCTCTTGGAGAAGAGTATAGAACTGCTGCCTTAATCGATAAAAAAAAAGAAGGATTCAGGTAAGAACGAGGATTTTCAAGGTCATTCAGCTATGCCTGATATCAAATAGTGTGGGGTTAATTCCTAGTCACAATGTAGGAAAACTTATGCTGACGATTTGTCCTTGAAGAAAACTGAAAATCATACAAAAGGAAAAAGGTAAATTTTCAGGGTCATTCTGCAATAAAATTGCAAAATTTGACCACAAAATAATATGGCACCAAAACAACTGCTAAAAAATAAGTACCTATTCATTATTATTATTCCCACAGCTGATCCAGTTGACAACACCGAGTCAGCAGATGAAGAGTTCGATGAGTCACCGGTGGAACTGGAAGATCTACCGGAGGTGGAGGAATTGCTGAATGTGGAGAAGGCAATGCTGCATTTCATGAGTCAGTATATTCAGAACGAGACTCAGCGCTTGCAGATATTATCACGGTGAATATTTTTTTTCTTATTATTATGTGGAACATGTGATCATTCTCAAATAAAATACAAGAAGAAAGTCATGAAATAACTGGGATCCGAAATCATGGAATCCTTGGAATACTGTACCATTACCTTTACTTTATGCCAATACATACTAAACAGTTTGACTGATTTTAGCTTACTTTTTGACCATGGAGGTATTGGAGGTATAAGTAAGGGAGAAATCATAACGTATAAATCACGGGTAATAAATCTGTCATTACGAACTACACAATATGTCCCGGTAGCTCAGTGGTAAAGGCGGCACTCTGTGAATCCAGAGATTCCAGAGGTCGTGGGTTCGAAACCTAACCGGGACGTGACAAGTTATCCTCCCATTGGGATTTTTACCACACAATAATATGTCTTGGGCTAACTGCTGGAATAATGGGACTTAAGTAGTCTTAATCGGGCAGTATAAATAAGGCAATATTATTATTATTATTATGGCTACCGTTATTACCTTTAAAAAAATATAAGAAAAAATAATTTTGATAAGACTCTGAGGATTAGGTGCTAGAAAATGCTTTGAGCATTAACCTCGCCTGGTGGTTATCTTCCACTAAAGAGTGTTATTATCATTAACTCTTTGACTGCCAGAGCTAATCTTGACATGTTTCCTACCCGACCAAGCCAAATACGTGTACACTTCCCCACCGGCCAAATGTAATCTAGTCTGACACAACTCGAGTTGGGCCGTGGCCCTGGAGGTGTGTGTTTTGTAAATTTGGTTCTTCACAGGCCATGGAACAACTAATGGTATTTGACAAAATAGATTTAAAAACAGTTCTGGAACCCTCAAGACACAGGCTTTCTGGATATACTTAAAAGAAATCTGTAGTGACACAACTCTAGTTGCGACATCGACCTAAAGTTTGCATTTTCAGCACAACTCGAGTTGTGCCATGGCCGGGGGGGAAAGTCTACTGGCACAACTCGAGTTGTGCCATGGCAGTCAAAGAGTTAAGTTATACCTCTTACAGCAACCTCCACCACTGGATGGAGGTGTCCAACTATTCGATGGCAGATCCGGAAGAGTACTTTATTATCATTTAGTTATACCTCTCATAGCAACCTCCACCACTGGATGGAGGTGTCCAACTATTCCATGGCGGATCCGGAGGAGTACTTGTCCGTCTATGATATCATCATGGTCTTGTAGCACTTTTCCTTCATTATCTTTAATTTGTTTTATGGTGGTAACGTCCTTTGAGGCTCTGTCTTTGGTTCTCGCTATTCTCAACAACTTTTTCTCGCCGTCCTTATTCTCAATATCTTTATATCCCTCCTCTATGGCCTTTGCCTTACACACCGCCACTGCTTTCTTTGCATTTTTCTTTGCTCTCATATACTTCTCTTTATCCTTTGCTCGTCCTGTTTTATCCCATTCTTTCTTTGCTGTTTTCTTTGCTTTCACTATAACTTGTACTTCCTCGTTCCACCACCAGGACTCCTTATCAACTGGCACTCCTTTTCCTGATATCTTACCCAACACTTTTACTCCTATTTCATTTATGATCTTGCTATTCACATTCCACCATTCATCCACATAATCACTTAGAGTAACACTGGCTAAAAACTTCTCTTTAAACTCTCTTTTCACTCGCTCATCTTTTAGTTTCCACCACTTGATCTTCTTTTCATACGATCTCTTGTACTTAGCTACTACCCACATCTTGATATCCATATCCATTGCTAGCAGTCTATGTTGTGATGTGACGCTCTCTCCATTACAGCAACCTTCGCCACTGGATGGAGGTGTCCAACTATTCCATGGCGGATCCGGAGGAGTACCTGTCCGTCTATCTCAACTGCTTTCATCTCCTCAAGAGGATGGCTTTCGATATCGAGAGTGACCTGCTGCGCTTTAGCCTGCATGATATCCAGCTGTCGGAGCAAGGTACGTTGTCTAACTGGAGGGACGTTATTATTATTATTATCATTCTTATTATTATTATCATCAAAAGGAGCCTAGAAATTGGATCTGGGCGTCCATATAATCCTCTCACCACCGTGATTTAGGTATCAATACCTACCTCACGGACACGGATTTATTTATTATTATTATCATCATCATTCTTATTATTATCATTATTATTATTCTAAGGGCATCTCCTTTATGGATTTATGTAAAGCATTGTTTGCAAGTGTTTTATCAATTCAAACAAAACTCTTTGTGAACAAGTGAGTCGATCGTTTGCATTTTGGAACAAGTCAGTTTTATTATATTTAAAGCATTTCGATATACACTCTTGTATGTATGCTATAGGTATGATTTAAATGGTACAATGGTAAATGAATGAATGAAAAATTTAAAATTTATAAAAAGAAAATACATTAATAAAACCAGGTGGTAGATAAAAGTAAGTGATACTTTTCAGGACTAGCGGATTACAAAAAAAAAAAAAAAATTAAATATATACAGGGTGTCCCACCAAACTTGGACACCTCAAATTACTCGGCCCCTGAAAGAGTTTTTGAAAAATAAAAAAATCTAGGGTACATGTGCTAATTATGCTGTTTCAGTTATGAAATTTTTTTTATACAGGGTGGTTCAAAAGTCAGAAATTGAGGTGTCAACTTTCGATTTTTAAATGGATCGACCTGAATTTTATTTGATAATTTTACTTTTAAATGATCCCTGAGTACTTTTTTAAACAAAAATATTACATACAGGGTGGTTTTTTTTCGACCAATTTTTTTTCTAAATCTTGAATAACTCAAGTTCGGTTAATTTTTTCGATAACAAGAAGAGAATGTGTTTGTGTAATGAATACACGCACTTTCAATTGGCATCAAAAAAATTTATACAGGGTGGTTCAGAAGTGAAATAATGACTTGATTTTTTTTAAAACCGAGTTTTTTCAATTTTTTAATTAGGATTAATAATTCTCGTCTAATTTTACACATTTTTCGTTAGTCATACCGAAAAACAAAACTAAAGTGTTGTACAGGGTGAGACATAATTTTTTTGTAACACCCTGTATATGGGCAGCCAAAGAGACGCAAAATTAAATATAAAGACTAAATATGCAAGAGAAACTTTGATTTTTAATTAAACTAAAAAGTTATGGTTTTTTAACTAATATTGTCGCATGAACCACCCTGTAGATATTTTCTTAAACTACCACGTAGGTACTCTAAGTTGTATAAAATTCAACGAACACTTCGAACCATGTGGGAAAAACAAGTAAAAAACACGAATTTCAGGCCGTTTTCAATTTGGTGTCCACACTGAATGATTTTAAAACTTGAAATAAAAAGTAGGTAGGTGTAGACACAAAATTGAGCATGGCTTTTTGAATTCATTTTTATTCTTTCAGATTTGGACTCCTCGTTGAATTTTACACAATTTCGACTACCCATATGATGGTTTAAGAAAATATCTACAGGGTGGTCCATGCGACAATATTAGTTAAAACACCATAACTTTTTAGTTTAATTAAAAATCAAAGTTTCTCTTGCATATTTAGTCTTTATATTTAATTTTGCGTCTCTTTGGCTGCCCATATACAGGGTGTTACAAAAAAATTATGTCTCACCCTGTACAACACTTTAGTTTTGTTTTTCGGTATGACTAACGAAAAATGTGTAAAATTAGACGAGAATTATTAATCATAAATAAAAAATTGAAAAAACTCGGTTTTAAAAAAAATCAAGTCATTATTTCACTTCTGAACCACCCTGTATAAATTTTTTTGATGCCAATTGAAAGTGCGTGTATTCATTACACAAACACATTCTCTTCTTGTTATCGAAAAAATTAACCGAACTTGAGTTATTCAAGATTTAGAAAAAAAATTGGTCGAAAAAAAACCACCCTGTATGTAATATTTTTGTTTAAAAAAATACTCAGGAATCATTTAAAAGTAAAATTATCAAATAAAATTCAGGTCGATCCATTTAAAAATCGAAAGTTGACACCTCAATTTCTGACTTTTGAACCACCCTGTATAAAAAAATTTCATAACTGAAACCGCATAATTAGCACATGTACCCTAGATTTTTTTATTTTTCAAAAACTCTTTCAGGGGCCGAGTAATTTGAGGTGTCCAAGTTTGGTGGGACACCCTGTATAAGAATAAAATTAAATAAATAAAATAGGTATAAAAACACATATTATGTTAGATACAAGCTTTGATATGACTAGATTTTAATAATGGGACTTATAGATTTTCCAGGCTACCCTGGAACTCGTCTAGACTGTAGGGAGCGAGATTTAGTAAGTTCTTTTTAGAGAGTTTTTGAACATCTCTTCCCTCATTTCTCTGAATGCTGGAGGTAATTTATTGTAGAGGGTGACCCCTTGTTTGAGAAAAGAGTTATCCATCAGCATATTTCTCGATATAATGAGATTGTTTTTATTTCTAGTGTTATGCTGATGGATATCTCTATGTCTGGGAAGTGAGGGAGAGAGTCTGTGAATTACAAGACAAGTGTCCAGAATAACCTGGGCGTATGCAGTTAGTATGTTATGTTTCTTAAATAAAGGCTTACAAGAAACCATTTGGCCCAGACCAAAGACCGTTCTGATGGCTCTTTTCTGAAGAATGAGGATAGCTTTTATGTTGGAGAAACCCCAGAACACTATCGCATAACTCATGATGCTATGAAAGTAGGAGTGATATGACAAAAGAGCAGCACAGGAGTCAACATTCTTTCGAACTGAGCGGATTGCAAATAGTTGAGTGTTGCATCTTGGTTATGATGGATTTGTTGAAGTTGAGTTCTGTAAGGTGTTGGGACAATGATTTAGGAACCACTCCAATTGTTGATATGATGATAGGATGAATTTTTATAGTGTTTACTTTCCATGTTTTTTTTTTTTTTAATTCTGCTTTGAGGTCTTAATGTATTCTTAACTTTTCATTGTAATTGGATATGATATTGTTGCGGTTCACTACAGCACAATCAATGAGGTGTACTGTTTTTTCTCTTTTGTTCCATATGATCGTGTCTAGTCGGTTGTGAGTTATTGTGCAGTCAGTGTAGACAGTGCGATTCCAGTTAAGTGCATGATCTCCATTTTCTATGACAGCTTCAGGGTTGATTTTCCAGTATTTGCTATCTTCTTTGGTGTTGAAAATTTTGGCTTCTAGTGTTTGGTGCATTATTTTTCCCATGTTGTCGTGTCTTATGATGTATTCTGTTTGGGTTCATGTTGTACATCCCGCCATTATAATTATGTTGTGTTGTTTCTGATTGATTTCCGCACCATCTACATTTATCGTTTTGTATGGTTGGATCTTTAATGATGTGTTTTCGGGAGTTTTGTCCTCTAGCGTGTCTGTCTGTCGGTTAAAAACATTCCTTGAAACGCGCAAATCTCAGAAACTACGGAACGCATTCCAACAAAATTTTGTAGAATCTAGAATGTAGAAAAAACGGTATTCTACTATTTAAAAGAAATTTGAAGAAAATCTGTTAAGCCATTTCGGAGAGACAAATAATTTAGCATAAAATCTCAAAATTGCCACGTGTATACAATGTGAACCAATTAATCAGATTTGAGGATTAATATGAGAAAGTATTGTGTCCATAATTGGCAGTGTATTTTTTTTATTTTTTTTACTGGCACTTAGCCAGTTGTGAAGTACTGATACTCTGACAGCTACTAGTGTGATATAAACCCTAGCTTTCCCATTGATTACAGAATTGAATCAATGGGATTATCTCTCCCATGAACACTATTTGCTCAAATTCGCCAATGAGACTCCTATAGCTTTGGATCAGCTACCTCAACTGGATAGTGAGTATTTTTTCAATTTTTACTTTACCTAGGTATACAATACAATACAATACACTGCTCTGTTTATCCTGCAAGAATGGGACTAAAGAATCCCTCCACTCTGTCTGTCCCGGTAACTCAGTGGTAAAGGCGGCACTCTGTGAATCCAGAGATTCTAGGGGTCGTGGATTCGAAACCCAGCCGGAACATGACAAGTTATCCTCCCATTTGGGATAATAATGCGTCTTTTACCACATAATAATGCGTCTTGGGCGTAGTGCTGGAATATTGGGGCTTAATAGTTCTAATCGGGCAGTATAAATAAGGCGATATTATTATTATTATTACTCTCACAGAAAAAGTAAAGAGTAAAAAAGTGTGGACATTATAATCTTCAGAGACAGCGTAGAAGACACCTTATTCAGTCACTGAAGTTCAGCAACTTCCATTGAAGCTAAGACTTTTATGGGCTCGTGATGCTGGCTATTCCTTGCCCTACTCAGTCTGGGTGAGGTTCATTTGAGTAGCTGGTTTGCGAGTTTCCAGAAAATTGTCGTTTTTTGTCTTTGTCCTTGTCAGTTATCGCATGCCAAAATGGTTTTCAATTTGGTGTGTGTAGACTGTTGATAGTACCTACTTGAAAAAAAAAAAAAAAAAAAAAAAATGTTGAGTGAAATATACTTACACCAATATTAAATCTGAGTTTTAAAAAAATAGAGAAGAAGAAAAAGAAAACTTTGATGAGGCCATTACTTCAATGTACTTACCTACCCCATGACTTCAAGTCACCCCATAACAACATAACCAACACCTTGCCACAATGCCGTCAGCATTCTGGGGTCTATCCCAGACGACAGCAAGATGGACGAAGTTTTTATTATTTTGTAATAACTAAATAAATTTATTTATTTATTTACACTTTATTTACTTTTACAAAACAATCATCAACAAAGAATTAATAACAATAATATAAAAAAAACTTAGAAATATGTACAAAAAAAGTAATAAAGATCAATATTAATTTTTAATTACAATTGTTTTGTAACAACAATTTAATAAATGTTGATTATTATTTCAAAACACCTTGGTGTGTCCAGCCATGGGTATTTTGACCATACTCAATTCGAACCCCGACCTCTACACTGCCGAGTCAACCCGAGCTACCCAGATCCTGAAGGACTCGCTACAAAGGCCTCTGGAATTCTCCGGCACCCTGTACCACAGGGAGGAACTTACGGACGGCATTGACACCTACGTGGAACATTTAGAAAGCATTGGTGAGTAAGGGAGTAGTCGGGATCCCAGTGAATGCAACATTTCGCTTTCGAAACGTTTTGCAACATTTTGTGTCGAATTACGAATGGGAAGTGTTACAATAGATCACTGAGATCATATTTAATAGAGGGAACCCGATGTATCAAGATTTGCGTCCAGTAGGTGATTTCAAAATCGGTGCCGGAGTTGTAGTAATTTTTCTCTCGCGAAGGAGTGGGTACCTAAACTACCTAATTCTTTAAAATAATAATTTTACTTTTTTCATATTTACCTATTAGTTGTTTTTGTCTTTGCTTCCTCTTTTAATTTCCTTATTTTCTACTTATTATGTAGTATTATAAGATTTGGTATCTGACGTGAAAATTAAGGATGTTTAGATATCCGCCACTGCATGAGGTAAACAAAAAATTCAAATAATTAGAGGCCTGTTCAAAGTTGGACGCACAATTTTTTTAAATTCGAGATAGGTGCAATCTACTACTACTCTACTCCCACGGCCATGTATATCCTAGTTGATATTTAGCCTCAACTACTTGTTGCCTCCATTGAATTCTGTCTTCCGCAGTTTGCTCGGTAAGTCCCATTGTTTGCATGTCTTTCCTCACTTGACTCCACCATCTTATTCTAGGTCTTCCTCTTGGTCTTCTGCCTGTTGGACTGCTTATGATGACTTGCCTTATCATAGTATTTTCCTTTTTCCTTAAAATGTGTCCGGTCCATCTTAATCTGCTGCTTCTTATTTCCCCCACAATGTCAGGTGTTCCACAAGTGAAGCGCCAATTATCACCCCCACCACTATTAGATCATCGATAGGTGCAATAGATGATCTAATAGTGGTGGGGGTGATAATTGGCGCTTCACTTGTGGAACTTCATCTAGTCTATAATAAGAATAAGAGCGGAGATAAAAGGTTGCGAGGCAAAATAATTATTAGAATAAGTGGGATCCCGGTTTAACTGTTATCTACCCGACATAAATAATTTGAGCATTTCATATTGCATACTCGCATTAGATAATAGGCGTACATAAAAATATTCCATCTATGAAGACATTCGATTATTTAAGTCCAGTATTAAAACATTGATATCCTGGATGCTGAGAGAACGAGAATTCTGTACTATAGAATATACATAATTATAATAATAAATAGAAATAGTGATGAAAAATAAAATAAAAATAAAAAATTGGTACAGTACAACAAAAAACAAAAAAAAATCGTAAATTATTAATTAATTATTTTTTTTTCTCAGGACTTTTTTCAATTTATTTATTAATTTTCTATCTGGCTGGGGACTAAAAACAGGGAGTAGACCATCAATCTGGCTGGGGGACTATAAACAGGGAGTAGACCATCATTGGCTTGGTTCTGGGGCCCTTTTTAATTCTTAGCCTCCTTGTAAAGACAGTGGTAGAGGTGCTGAGTCATTTCTCCACTATATAGCTACCATCGTTCACAATGACGCCACCCGATGATGATGATTATTCATTTTTAATATATTAATAAGTTGAAATTAATTTATTTTTTAGGACAAAAGGACCTATCCGCAGACTTTGTGGCGGCTGCTGAGTTGGTCTATCCTACCCAGGAGGAGCCAGAGGGAATTCTGATGGAGTCCTGAGGTGTTGGCTGACAGTCATCCTGTCTGGTAATTTTGCCTGGCAAAAAAAAGGAGTCCAATCATACTTTGTGAAAGTGTAATACATGGAGTTCGGTGGAGGAGAAAGCCACAGTCTTTAACCTCGCCCCTTGGTTCACTAAATATTCTATTTTTTTTTTTTTTTTTTTTTTTTTTTTTCATGTCCTATGGTGCAGAATGTATCATGTAGTTTACCAATAAAGTGTTAAATAATAATAATAATAATATTACCATAATATCTATAAATATGAGAAATAAAACGAATAAAACTACAAATCACACATGACCAACAAAATTTATTCCAAATGTCTCCTAACTTTTTTCTCACACTGTGGACAAACAAAACGTTTTCCGCATGGCCCACAACTTTAAAAAAAGGAATGTACTTTAACACCTGGATAACCTAAGTTCGAGTTCCGGCAGGGTTAAAAATAGAAAGAAAAAAAAAGTCGAATTCCGCCACCGGTGACTCAACGGTAACAGTTAACTAGAAATCAATGCCGAATTCGTAATCAGCACCTCAAAATGGCACTGTCTAATTTAACGGTTACAAAAAAAAAGCTCCGGTCACCGGCCTGGTAAAGATATCTTTAACGGTCAAACTGCTATCATGTAGAGCTTCTTAATGTCCATCTTTTCATCAAAAAACATTTTCGATTTTCCTTTTCTAAGACCGGAATTTTCCGGGAAAACCCGTTATTTTCAACTAAATATGTCCGGTCATGTAAGTGGTAGAGATATTTTTAACGGTCAAACTGCTATCATGTAGAGCTTCTTAATGTCCATCTTTTCATAGAAAAACATTTTCAATTTTCCTTTTCTAAGACCGGAATTTTCCGGGAAAACCCGTTATTTTCAACTAAATATGTCCGGTCATGGAAGTGGTTGAGAAATTTTTAACGGTCAAACTGCTATCATGTAGAGCTACCTAATGTCCAACTTTTCATCGAAAAACATTTTCGATTTTCCTTTTCTAAGACCGGAATTTTCCGGGAAAACCCGTTATTTTCAACTAAATATGTCCGGTCATGGAAGTGGTAGAGAAATTTTTAACGGTCAAACTGCTATCATGTAGAGCTTCTTAATGTCCATCTTTTCATCAAAAAACATTTTCGATTTTCCTTTTCTAAGACCGGAATTTTCCGGGAAAACCCGTTATTTTCAACTAAATATGTCCGGTCATGTAAGTGGTAGAGATATTTTTAACGGTCAAACTGCTATCATGTAGAGCTTCTTAATGTCCATCTTTTCATAGAAAAACATTTTCAATTTTCCTTTTCTAAGACCGGAATTTTCCGGGAAAACTCGTTATTTTCAACTAAATATGTCCGGTCATGGAAGTGGTTGAGAAATTTTTAACGGTCAAACTGCTATCATGTAGAGCTACCTAATGTCCAACTTTTCATCGAAAAACATTTTCGATTTTCCATTTCTAAGACCGGAATTTTCCGGGAAAACCCGTTATTTTCAACTAAATATGTCCGGTCATGGAAGTGGTAGAGATATTTTTAACGGTCAAACTGCTATCATGTAGAGCTACCTAATGTCCAACTTTTCATCGAAAATCATTTTCGGTTTTCCTTTTCTAAGACCGGAATTTTCCGGGAAAACCCGTTATTTTCAACTAAATATGTCCGGTCATGGAAGTGGTAGAGAAATTTTTAACGGTCAAACTGCTATCATGTAGAGCTACCTAATGTCCAACTTTTCATCGAAAAACATTTTCGATTTTCCTTTTCTAAGACCGGAATTTTCCGGGAAAACCCGTTATTTTCAACTAAATATGTCCGGTCATGGAAGTGGTAGAGATATTTTTAACGGTCAAACTGCTATCATGTAGAGCTTCTTAATGTCCATCTTTTCATTGAAAAACATTTTCGATTTTCCTTTTCGAAGATGGCGATTCTGAAAAAGAATCATCTGCTAAAACTCAGGAATATGTCCTGAAAGTTTCAGCTCGATAGAATAAAGCCGATAGAATAAAGCGATTCATGTGATTACGTGAAGAGAGGTCGGCGAACGTCAAAAACCAACAAAAAATGTTATAACTCATAAATGGTTGAAAATAACGGGTTTTCCCGGAAAATTCCGGTCTTAGAAAAGGAAAATCGAAAATGTTTTTCGATGAAAAGATGGACATTAGGTAGCTCTACATAATAGCAGTTTGACCGTTAAAAAATTTCTCTACTACTTCCATGACCGGACACATTTAGTTGAAAATAACGGGTTTTCCCGGAAAATTCCGGTCTTAGAAAAGGAAAATCGAAAATGTTTTTCGATGAAAAGTTGGACATTAGGTAGCTCTACATAATAGCAGTTTGACCGTTAAAAATTTCTCTACTACTTCCATGACCGGACGCATTTAGTTGAAAATAACGGGTTTTCCCGGAAAATTCTGGTCTTAGAAAAGGAAAATCGAAAATGTTTTTCGATGAAAAGATGGACATTAGGTAGCTCTACATATTAGCATGATGACCGTTAAAAATTTCTCTACCACTTCCATGACCGGACGCATTTAGTTGAAAATAACGGGTTTTCCCGGAAAATTCTGGTCTTAGAAAAGGAAAATCGAAAATGTTTTTCGATGAAAAGTTGGACATTAGGTAGCTCTACATGATAGCAGTTTGACCGTTAAAAATTTCTCTACCACTTCCATGACCGGACGCATTTAGTTGAAAATAACGGGTTTTCCCGGAAAATTCTTGTCTTAGAAAAGGAAAATCGAAAATGTTTTTCTATGAAAAGATGGACATTAAGTAGCTCTACATGATAGCAGTTTGACCGTTAAAAATTTCTCTACTACTTCCATGACCGCACACATTTAGTTGAAAATAACGGGTTTTCCCGGAAAATTCCTGTCTTAGAAAAGGAAAATCGAAAATATTTTTCGATGAAAAGATGGACATTAGGTAGCTCTACATATTAGCATGATGACCGTTAAAAATTTCTCTACCACTTCCATGACCGGACGCATTTAGTTCAAAATAACGGGTTTTCCCGGAAAATTCCGGTCTTAGAAAAGGAAAATCGAAAATATTTTTCGATGAAAAGATGGACATTAGGTAGCTCTACATATTAGCATGATGACCGTTAAAAATTTCTCTACCACTTCCATGACCGGACGCATTTAGTTGAAAATAACGGGTTTTCCCGGAAAATTCTGGTCTTAGAAAAGGAAAATCGAAAATGTTTTTCGATGAAAAGTTGGACATTAGGTAGCTCTACATGATAGCAGTTTGACCGTTAAAAATTTCTCTACCACTTCCATGACCGGACGCATTTAGTTGAAAATAACGGGTTTTCCCGGAAAATTCCTGTCTTAGAAAAGGAAAATCGAAAATGTTTTTCGATGAAAAGATGGACATTAAGTATGAAAAGATGGACAATACATGATAGCAGTTTGACCGTTAAAAATGTCTATACTACTTCCATGACCGGACACATTTAGTTGAAAATAACGGGTTTTCCCGGAAAATTCCTGCCTTAGAAAAGGAAAATCGAAAATATTTTTCGATGAAAAGATGGACATTAGGTAGCTCTACATATTAGCATGATGACCGTTAAAAATTTCTCTACTACTTCCATGACCGGACACATTTAGTTGAAAATAACGGGTTTTCCCGGAAAATTCCGGTCTTAGAAAAGGAAAATCGAAAATGATTTTCGATGAAAAGATGGACATTAGGTAGCTCTACATGATAGCAGTTTGACCGTTAAAAATTTCTCTACTACTTCCATGACCGGACACATTTAGTTGAAAATAACGGGTTTTCCCGGAAAATTCCGGTCTTAGAAAAGGAAAATCGAAAATGTTTTTCGATGAAAAGTTGGACATTAGGTAGCTCTACATGATAGCAGTTTGACCGTTAAAAATTTCTCAACCACTTCCATGACCGGACATATTTAGTTGAAAATAACGGGTTTTCCCGGAAAATTCCGGTCTTAGAAAAGGAAAATTGAAAATGTTTTTCTATGAAAAGATGGACATTAAGAAGCTCTACATGATAGCAGTTTGACCGTTAAAAATATCTCTACCACTTACATGACCGGACATATTTAGTTGAAAATAACGGGTTTTCCCGGAAAATTCCGGTCTTAGAAAAGGAAAATCGAAAATATTTTTCGATGAAAAGATGGACATTAACTAGCTCTACATGATAGCAGTTTGACCGTTAAAGATATCATTACCAGGCCGGTGACCGGAGCTTTTTTTTGTAACCGTTAAATTAGGATGTCCCCCTCAAAATCATTGGATTTGATATGTCACAACCCTAATCTAGGATGAATAATAAAAAAGTTAGTCAAAGCGGGTCCCCTCCTTAATATACCGGTAAATTTTAAGTGGTTCACTCATACTTTGAGGAATCCACTCATACAAAAGCTTTTTCTTTCATTTGTGGAATCCTTTTTGAAAATAGACAAAAGACACAGCAGGATTATTAAGAAATTTATCTGAGTGAATAACTGAATGGTTTGCTCAGAAGCGCGCCAAGTTGAATTAACCAAATTAAGCAGTTTTACTTCCGAGAAATTTCTAATACTAGAAATCGAAAGTATTGTTTTATTTATTTATTCATTTACTTTTTTTCTACTAAACGTTTTTGAACATCAGAGGTAACTCAACATAGCAATTCAACCCTTCATATTTATTTTTTGTTTATAAAATTACTGATTACTATCTACTTATTTTCCTTTCAAAAAACTCTACATTGTTTTTGCTTTTTGTTGTTACCTAATTTTATAAATTTAAAAACTTAACACCTAATTTCTTGTTTTGTACGAAATACATAATTTATCTACTACCAAAAAAAATTAATTGTTCTTTTTGAAGCTCTTATGATAGCAATCAATAAGCCAATAAGTCCTATTATAAAACTACATATCGAACATGACCAACAACATTTATTCTAAATGTCTCCTAACTTTTTTCTCACACTGTGGACACACAAAATATTTTCCGCATGTCTCACAGCTTCTCTCTCACCCTATGCTCGGCCGCGTAACTTCTGAACCCATCAATCACTTCGGTTCCTGATAGGCATGGTCGCAAGTTACGTCTGCTGACCCTGGGGTCACAGGTTCGACTCTAGTTTGCCGGAAATTTGAGTATGGATGGATTTATGTATCAGATACCCCAGGGGTTATCCTTCTGTTGTTGCTATCAGAACGGAGCAAGATACCATAGTTTAACTTTTTGAAGTTGTTTTAGATATTTTTTGACTTAAATGTTATATTTTTTTCTATGTCTTATTTTTTTTTAGTCAAAGAGAGTGATAGAGAGAGAGAGAGAGGGAGAGAGAGAGAAAGAGAGAGAGAGAGAGAGAGAAAGAGAAAGAGAAAGAGAAAGAGAAAGAGAAAGAGAAAGAGAAAGAGAAAGAGAAAAGAGAAAGAGAAAGAGAAAGAGAAAAGAGAAAGAGAAAGAGGAAGAGAGACAGAGAGAGAGAGAGAGATATCTAGATCTTAGGAATGTACCTACTTATGAAAAGGTTCTTTTTGTAAGAAAGGACTGACCTCAGTAGCTTGATCGATAAGACGGCGGTCCTGGAAAGAGAAAGAAAAAGAGAAAGAGAAAGAGAAGGAGAGAGAGAGAGAGAGAGAGAGTAAGGAAAGACATAAATGATAGATATAGAAATTATAGAAAGAAGGAGAGAAAGAAAGAGAGAGAGGGAGAGAGAGAGAGAGAGAGAGAGAGAGAGAGAGAAAGAGAGCTTACTCAAAATCATAATAATTATCAATTAGAGCCAACTTGGCTGAACTGAAGTAGAGGGCAATGACCTGTAGGGTATTACGGACTTTACGCTCAACTTGGAAGTGCCTAGATTCTAGATCATTCTAGAAGCAGAAGTTTAGGAAGAAGAAAAAGAAAGAAAATATAATAATAATAATATCGCCATATTTAGACTGACCGATTAGGACTAATAAGTCCCATTATTCCAGCAGTAAGCCCAAGACATATTATTATGTGGTACAAATCCCAAATGGGAGGATAACTTGTCATGTCCCGGCTGGGTTTCGAACCCACGACCTTTGGAATCTCTGGATTCACACAGTGCCACCTTTACCACTGAGCTACCGGGACGGGACATGCAAGGAAATGCATTTATTATATTAATATTTATTTATAATTTTCTCTCATTACCGACCTCAGTAGCTTGATTGATAAGGCGGCGGACTCGTAACCAGGAGGTCGGTAGTTCAAGTCCTGAGATAAGCAAAGATTTAGTAAAGCGAGTTTGAGTAGTTGTGATATCACGAAAGTGATTAACACAAATATGATAACTTAATAATAATAAGAAATCGGAGCACTGCAATTCAAAAAAGACACAGTTGAACATGGGGATATAAGAGAGAAAAAAAATCCGGTCAATTGAGTTCTCCTATATCCCGGTTCTACTGTACTCAATTTCTTCAGAAGAAAGATAAAAAAGTAAAAAAGAAATTGGGGCAACACCATTAACATGAGGCATGCCGCAGCCTTGATCGTCCTTGAATCTGGGCAAGGTCACTCTTGTACATTAGTGTTGTGGATGGGGCCGTTGTCAAAGAGAATTACAAATTTCTTTAAAAAAAAAAAAATAATAATAATAATAAGTTTTCTGCAAATAATAACAAGTTTTTTTCTCATCAGCAGCTGCTGCTGAGAAAAAGATTTTGAGAATTTTAGAAAAAAATGACTGAGAAGTCTTGGGACCGAATAATATAAATAAATAAATGTGTGTGTTTTATTTTAAATTTATGTGCTTTAAAAACGATGATCATTCGTTCTTTCGTGATATGACCATGCAGTTGAAAGCACCGTTAAACCAAAATTAAAAAAAAAATGTCTGTTTTTTCACGGTAGCTATGATGGCACGTCAAGTAAGCTATGATGGCACGTCAATATAAACTACTAAAATAATGTTCCAATTTAAGCTGAGATGCCATAAGTGATACACCAGTTCTCATCCGATCACTGATACAAGCAGCGTCCAGCGTGGTGAGGACATGGATTGGTGACCGTTCCGGTTTCATCCTGCGACATTAAGACTTGGATTGGTGCCTATTCAAATGTGTACCCTCGCGAGGCTGGCTATTCTCGGTCCCACTCAGGCTGGGTGGGATTAATTAGAGTGGCAAGTTCGTGAGTTTCCAGCAAATTGAGGATAAAACCCCATCGTCACATGAACATGCATGCAGTTGAAATAAATTGAAGTTCACCTAACCAGACTGGCTTGATGATGGCTGGTGTAGCTAAAAACATTATTTTATTTCTGACTGCAACAGACCCTCTCGGATGGATCTAAATATATAATTATTTACACGCCATATTTTGGTGAAATACATTAATACATACATAATATAATATATTATATGTACATAACATAATATATAAACACACAATGTATTTAGATATAAAAAAAAACAGATGTACATATTTATGTATCTATTTATCATCACAGATATAGATATTTGTACGGAGTCATTTATAATAATTGGCCTCCAGGCATTTGGCTTTCTTAATCTCTAATCAGATTACCCGAGTTCCTAATTTAATCTCTCTGCTAGCCTCCGTGGTGTAACGGTTGTGACTACTAGCCGTCCTCCAGAGATCCTGAGCTCGATTCCCGGTTGGAGCAGACTTTTCGCACAGAAAATTCTGTTCCCTCCGAACATGTGAGGCTGGCAATTCCGGCCCTACCCAGGCTGGGTGAGGTTAATGTGGGTAGCTGGCACGATTCCCAGCGTATGAAGGGTAAAACCCCCGTCCTGTCTACCTCAAGTCAGGACTTTAAAACCAAACAGAATCAAGCCAGCGTCGATGGCATGTTGAATACACCGGTTCCCTTCAGAACACCGAAGTTAAGCGACATCCAGCGAGGTTAAGACTTGAATGGGTGACCATTCAAATTCTAATTCTCGTGACGCTGGCTTTTCCCGGCCCCACTCAGGCTGGGTGAGGTCAATGTGAGTAGCAGGTTTGTGAGTTTCCTGCGAATGGAGGGTAAAACCCCCGTCGTGATATGACCATGGCAGTTGAAAGCGACGTTAAACCCCACTTAAAAAAAAAAAAAAAAAAAAAAAAAAAACAGAATCAATGGACATGAAAGGAGCCTAGACATTGGATCTGGGCGTATTATTATTATAATTTAATCTCTCTCTCTCTCTCTCTTTCTCTCTCTCTCTCTCTCTCTCTCTCTCTCTCTCTCTCTCTCTCTCTCTCTCTCTCTGTCCCTTTAAGTTAACTTTAGCTTAGGAGGTAATAATTATGTATGTATATAATTGATGTTAATAAAGATCATATACGTCGTGATATGACCATGCAGTTGAAAGCGACGTTAAGCCCAAAGAAGGTCATTAAATTATCATATTCAATTCAAATTAAAAAAAAAATCACTTTCGTGATATCACAACTCAGTTCATGTCCAAGAAAAAAACAGGAAAACAAAAGGTCTTAAGATAGTATTCTAGTTATGATAGCACCTTTGGATGCCATAACTAATAGGTTCTAGATTTCATTATTTTTCAACTACTCAAAAGGGTTGCTTAAGTTATCATATTTGTGTTAATCACTTTGGTGATATCACAACATTCACAACTACTCAAACTCGCTTTACGAAATATACGCTGAATGCGGGACTTGAGCCACCGACCTTCAGGTTACAAGTGCGCCCTTATCGATCAAGCTACTGAGGTCTGTGAAAATAAAATATTTAGTTAATTACCTGTAGAGGGTAGTGAGTTGGAAGGAGAAGGCATTGTTTAGATTTGAATACTGATATGAGATATTAATTTAGACTTATATTTGTACAGGGTGCGGCGCGGTTATGTCCCATTTTGAATCGCCCAGTGTGAAGCCGCACTTCTAATTAGACAAGTTCAAACAAAGTTAGAAGATGCACAAACTACTAATTTTTTCGATTCAATTTAGCTCAGTTGTCAAAATGATTTTATCAAAGCAACAGAAAGCTTATTGCGTGGAGAGTTATTTTTCGAAAAATAAGTGTATCATAGCAGTGCAGCGGGAGTTTGACATTGCACACCAAACTGTAACTCGATCTGCATGGATTGAGTTTTCATGAAGTTCCCTAGGGTTGTTGTCACTCCAATAACGCATATTTTATTTATTAACACAGCCTGTGTCAACCCCCGATAACGTTGAACCAGTACGTGAGGCGATATTGCGGTCACCTAGGCGCTCAGCTCGCAAGCATGCTGCTGCTCTTGGCATATCAGACCGTTCATTGCGGAGGATACTTCATAAAGAATTACATTTTCATCCCTATCAAATGGTAGTGGTGCAGGAATTGTTCGAGCGAGACTTTATTCAACGAAAAAATGCATGTGAAACCCTGATTGACTCCTTACTTCCAGATGCGATAGTTTTCTTCAGTGATGAAGCCCATTTTCACATTTCAGGCTGTGTTAATAAACAAAATATGCGTTATTGGAGTGACAACAACACTAGGGAACTTCACGAAACACCCCTCCATGCAGATCGAGTTACAGTTTGGTGTGCAATGTCAAACTCCCGCTGCACTGCTACGATACACTTATTTTTCGAAAAATAACTCTCTATTACGCAATAAGCTTTCTGTTGTTTTGATAAAATCATTTTTAAAACTGAGCTAAATTGAATCGAAAAAAATTAGTAGTTTGTGCATCTTCTAACTTTGTTTGAACTTGTCTAATTAGAAGTGCGGCTTCACACTGGAAGATTCAAAATGGGACATTACCGCGCCGCACCCTGTATATAGATTTAAGTTTCAGATTGAGATTAAAAGTTACATGTAGAAATTTTGGTTTGGGTACTCATTACAATGTAGAGAAATGTAAAAGTGAGGAGTTCTGTACATTATTTAACAAACATGAAAAGACAGCACTTAGTATGACACGGCGATCACGGCGCACGCTACACACTCCCCTGCCAGTGATGAAATCACGATTCATCGGTGTGGGGATTAGTTCTGGAATCCCTTGTGGAAGAGTTGGTTGGTTGGTTGATTGGTTGGTTGGTTGGTTGATTGATTGATTGGTTGGTTGGTTGATTGGTTGGTTGATTGGTTGGCTGGTTGGTTGGTTGGTTTTGAGGGCAAGTATGTCATCAGCCCTTGGTATTGAAGCTTCTAAGACTTGGGGCACGAGTGGGCGAGTAGCTTCTGCGATGTTGTCCTTAGGCATGGTTGAAGCTGCTACACTGCTTGGTAGGGGCCAGGAACTGCTGAAGATTGGTTTTCACTGCTTGACTAGGGCTGGGAGCTGCTGAAGTGCTGAAGGCTGGTCTTCACTGTTTGGCTAGGGCTAGGAGCTGCGGAAGGCTGGAGGTTGGCTGGTTGCTGGGTCTGTTGTATCACGTCGGGGTCACCACTTTGTAGAGGGTAGTGAGTTGGAAGGAGAAGGCATTGTTTAGATTTGAATACTGATATGAGATATTGATTTAGACTTATATTTGTATATAGATTTAAGTTTCAGATTGAGATTAAAAGTTACATGTAGAAATTTTGGTTTGGGTACTCATTACAATGTAGAGAAATGTAAAAGTGAGGAGTTCTGTACATTATTTAACAAACATGAAAAGACAGCACTTAGTATGACACGGCGATCACGGCGCACGCTACATACCTAATTGAGAAGATAAAATACATAAAATTGAATGATAAAAGAAAAAAAATCCACTGTTGGGGTCCGAACTCGGGGATTCCTGATGTGCTAGCTTGTCCAGCAAGCTCCTTAAAAAACCCCAGTGCAATGACCTATTGGTTTACGAAAGAATATAGCTATCTAACAATAATGATACTTGATAGTACCTACATAATAATTATATACATATTATACATATTGTACATACCTACTCGTACATAAGTATTATACTGATAGGTACATACAATTATTGTAAATATTTATTTATATCTATAGTAATACTATGTATAAAATAAAATACTAGTTCTGCAGGATTCTCCTGATGACTCATCAAGACAGGATAGCTTCTGACTCAGAAGAAAGATATTTTGCTGAAAAAAACCTTACCAAGGTCATCTATAGGTATGCTTTTTAAGGGAACTCTCAGGATGAAGTGAAATGAGAAAAGATTAGTCTTTTGAATCTACCACTTTTGAAGGATATTCGGTAATTACATCCGATAAATTTCTAATATGTATTCTGGCTGGTTGGGGGACTATACACAGGGAGTAGACCAGCAGTCTGGCTGGGGGACTATAAACAGGGAGTAGACCAGGGGTCTGGCTGGGGGACTATAAACAGGGACTAGACCAGCATTGGCTTGGTTCCGGGGGCCCTTGTCAATTATTAGCCTCCTTGTAAAGACAGTGGTAGAACTGCTGAGTCATTCCTCCACTGTCTATAGCTACCATCGTTCACGATGACGCCAATCTACAGAAACACTAAAAAATTGATGCGGTGTTCAAAGTGCTACCATTGAATTCGTAGCTTTTGAATCAGAAAAGAAAAATGGTGATAGGATGACTCACCTCACAGCTGAATAATTTAATACTCAAGATTTGGTATGGTGGTGTCAGTGGGATTCCCCCATATTATACAAGAGATAACGCTATCTACATATTTTTTCTCGTTTATTTTATAATGATACATTTACATATTTATACATCTAGGTAATACACATAAAATATACATGAATATGTACCTACTACCTACATGTAAATAATACCTGATAGCTTCCCAGAAAACCAGATTAATTAGCCCTTCTGCAGAATTATCATCATTATTTTATTATTATTATTCTTGTTGGTCAATATAAAAACCCAGATTATTCCAAGCATAGTGTCTGGTGATCCTATCGTCCCATCTGCATACTTCCCTGATGACTCATGATTGGAATCGCGCCATCAAGACTGGATTATTTATTTATTAAATAAATATTTATTTATACAAAAATAAATAAAAAAATAAATATTTATTTATTTTTGTAAATTAATCAAATTTTCCATTAACTAAAACGAAAAGTATATTTTATTAAAACAAACTTAATTAAATTAAAAGTTTTTTGAGTTTTTTTTTAATTTCTAATATAATACCTTCATATGTACCTACATACATATAGTTATCATATTTGTGTCAATCAACTGCATGATATCACATCATCTACTCAAACTCGCTATACTAAATTTAGGCTGAAACCCGGACTTGAACCTCCGACCTCCAGGTTACAAGTCGCCGCCTTATCGATTAAGCTACCCGAAGTAATGTGTTAAACAGTTCCGGGACAGAGCTTAAAGGAGTAAAAAAAAAAAAAAATTGATTAAGCTACTGAGGTCGGTTAAAATACATATGTACCTACATTATAGGTACCTACACTACCTAGGTACACAATAGTATATAAATATAATATAATAATAATATAACAATATCGCCTTATTTATACTGCCCGATTAGCACTATTAAGTTCCATTGTGTGGTATAAACCCCCTCTGGGAGGTTAACTTGTCATGTCCCGGCAGGGTTTTAAACCCGCAACCTCTATGGAATCTCTGAATTCACACAGTGCCGCCTTTACCACTGAGCTACCGGGACATTGGTTTCTTTCTTCTTCTTCTTCTTTTAATCTGTCTTACCCCTCTCAAGCAGGGTCGACGTTGTTCAACCTCATGGTTGAGGTTGGTTGGTTTTGGCACATTTTTTTACGGCTGGATGACCTTCCTAACGTCAATGATTCTATTTGATTTAACGTCCTGGATTAGGACGGGGGTTTTACCCACCATTCGCTGGGAATCGTACCATTCTGGGTAGGGCCGAAAATTTTCTGTGTGAAAGATCTGCACCGACCGGGGATCGAACTCAGGATCTCTGGACTACGGGTACAAGTCACAACCGGTACGCCACGGAGGCTGGCTTACGGAGAAAACCGGGACATAGGTTTCTCCCCAAGCTAAACTTCCAAATGAGGAAAAAAATCCTCAAATCCAGTAGGAATTCAAGCGAATTCCTCTATAGTGCTCACGTGACGAAGCTAACGTCACAACTCAGAGTTCATAGGTTCATGACTTCTTAACTGAACTTTTTAAATTCTCTTTGTCTAAATATACCTCCTTATGTGGTTTTTCATGTGTTATTATGTCACAACTTAAACGGGTAGATCTGTATCGGTCGATTATTTTTCGTCTTATAATATTCGTTTTATTTGTTCTTTGTTTTATAATTTGTAATTAAAAACTAATTTTGCTATAAAAATATTTTACATAAGAAAAACAAAATATACAGGGTGGGCCAAGAATTCGTTAACATTTAAATGTAACTTACCGCGAAAACTATTGATTCGCGGGGCGCGGGCGCGGGCGGGGGCACTAGCTCGCTTCTTGGAAATTTACATGGTTTCAACAAGATGGAGCCACGTGTCACACATCGAACGAGTCCTTGCCGGTGGTCAAAGACATGTTTCCGGAAAAGCTGATATCCAGACGTGGTGACATCCCATGGCCACCCAGAAGTCCAGATCTATCCCCAGCAGACTTCTTTTTATGGGGTTATTTAAAGAGTCGTGTCTACATTGATAAACCGATTACACTGCGTCAACTTAAAGAAAAAATCATCGAAGAGATGTCGGCGATCTCGCTGTCTCTTTGCAGAAGAGTATTTGAAAACTTCAGGACTCGCTTAGATGAGTGCAAAAACCGAAACGGTGGTCATTTAGACGAAATAATTAAAAAAAAAAAAAATTACAACTAATTAGCTTTCTCGTAAATAAACGATTTCTAAAATATGTTAAATGGTTTTTTTTATACGATTTTTTCAAATGTTAACTAATTCATGGCCCACCCTGTACTTCCGATTTCTAACATTAGAAATTTCTCGCAAGTATTATAGCAATATGTACTTTGCATGTACTACTACAAGTCTGAAATCTTAGCTTAGCTATCTCTATAATATACAATAGCTGGTAGAGGATAACTAAGGCATTAATTTCGCCCCGGATTACAAAACAATTTTAGGTTGATGTTAAAAAAAAAGTTAAGCTACCTAAAAATTAAGTAAAAAAATAAATCTATGAGTTCATGAATTTGTATTTTAGATAAAAAAAAAGTAGTTATCATATTTGTGTTAATCACTTTTGTGATATCACAACTACTCAAACTCGCTTTACTAAATCTACGCTGAAACCGAGACTTGAACCACCGACCTCCAGGTTACAAGTCCGCTTCCTTACCGATCAAGCTACTGAGGTCGGTAGATAAAAAAAAGTAAAAATAAAGTTTGTTTTATTTTTTTTGTTGTTGTTGTACCTATTTAAATATATATATTTTCATGATAGTAATATTTCTTTACGATTTTCACCTATGTATGAAAATAAATAAAGTGTAAATAAATAAACAAAAAGCTGGATTAACGTATCTAGAATAACATAATATTATACATATGTAGTTATTGGTAGATATCTAGCTAATAGACATCCTAGAGGAGAGAGGCGCCACTTGTATCGCGAGCTTAGAGCTTTTTTTTTAATGCGCCACATCTCGGCCATACCAGACCAAGCAAAGTCGGTAATTAGAAGCAATTCCTCATTTCTTTTCCTCATGGAATGCGTCAGGGCCGGATGGTTCCTAATAATGACATAGATTTTGTTTATCTAGGTATTTTAGTTAAAAAAACATTCCTGGTTTTTTTTTTTAATTTTCAAAAAGGTAATTATGCCCCCGGAACCGGTCACAATAAATTTTTTAACAAAATAAATTTAAATTTTCTTTACAACCATGCCATTCCGGAAAATCGGTCAGAATTTTTCGCTCCGGCCAGGGTCAGTGGTGAATCCGGCCAGGGTCAGTGGTCAATCCCGCCAGGGTCGGTGGTCAATCCTGCCTGGGTCAGTGGTCAATCCTGCCTGGGTCAGTGGTCAATCCTGCCTGGGTCAGTGGTCAATCACGCCAGGGTCAGTGGTCAATCCCGCCAGGGTCAGTGGTCAATCCCGCCAGGGTCAGTGGTCAATCCGACCAGGGTCAATGGTCAATCCGGCCAGGGTCAGTGGTCAATCCGGCCAGGGTCAGTGGTCATTCCGGCCAGGGTCAGTGGTTAATCCCGCCAGGGTCGGTGGTCAATCCTGCCTGGGTGAGTGGTCGATCCGGCCAGGGTCAGTGGTCAATCCCGCAAGGGTCAGTGGTCAATCCCGCCAGGGTCAGTGATCAATCCGGCCAGGGTCAATGGTCAATCCGGCCAGGGTCAGTGGTCAATCCGGCCAGGGTCAGTGGTCATTCCGGCCAGGGTCAGTGGTTAATCCCGCCAGGGTCGGTGGTCAATCCTGCCTGGGTGAGTGGTCGATCCGGCCAGGGTCAGTGGTCAATCCCGCAAGGGTCAGTGGTCAATCCCGCCAGGGTCAGTGGTCAATCCGGCCAGGGTCAATGGTCAATCCGGCCAGGGTCAGTGGTCAATCCGGCCAGGGTCAGTGGTCATTCCGGCCAGGGTCAGTGGTTAATCCCGCCAGGGTCGGTGGTCAATCCTGCCTGGGTGAGTGGTCGATCCGGCCAGGGTCAGTGGTCAATCCCACCAGGGTCAGTGGTCAATCCGGCCAGGGTCAGTGGTCAATTCGGCCAGGGTCAATGGTCAATCCGGCCAGGGTCAGTGGTCAAGCCGGCCAGGGTCAGTGGTCATTCCGGCCAGGGTCAGTGGTGAATCCCGCCAGGGTCAGTGTTCAGTCCCACCAGGGTCAGTGGTCAATCCGGCCAGGGTCAGTGGTCAATTCGGCCAGGGTCAATGGTCAATCCGGCCAGGGTCAGTGGTCAATCCGGCCAGGGTCAGTGGTCAATCCGGCCAGGGTCAGTGGTGAATCCCGCCAGGGTCAGTGGTCAATCCCGCCAGGGTCAGTGGTCAATCCTGCCTGGGTGAGTGGTCGATCCGGCCAGGGTCAGTGGTCAATCCCACCAGGGTCAGTGGTCAATCCTGCCTGGGTGAGTGGTCGATCCGGCCAGGGTCAGTGGTCAATCCGGCCAGGGTCAGTGGTGAATCCCGCCAGGGTCAGTGGTCAATCCGGCCAGGGTCAGTGGTCAATCCCGCCAGGGTCAGTGGTCAATCCGGCCAGGGTCAGTGGTCAATTCGGAAAGGGTCAGTGGTCAATTAGGCCAGGGTCAGTGGTCAATTCGGCCAGGGTCAATGGTCAATCCGGCCAGGGTCAGTGGTCAAGCCGGCCAGGGTCAGTGGTCATTCCGGCCAGGGTCAGTGGTGAATCCCGCCAGGGTCAGTGTTCAGTCCCGCCAGGGTCAGTGGTCAATCCGACCAGGGTCTGTGGTCAATCCGGCCAGGTCAGTGGTCAATTCGGAAAGGGTCAGTGGTCAATTCGGCCAGGGTCAGTGGTCAATTCGGCCAGGGTCAGTGGTCAATAGTCTTCACCACTGAGCTCCGGAGGTCGTGAAACTTTCTTGTTTTGGATGAAAAGAAAAAAAAAAATCAAATCCGACCCTGTTCCACCATCTCGTAGATTCTTCGAGGCACAAATCTCGAAGAGAAAGAATGAAAAAAAAGTTGCGTTCTAAGGTACGAAACTATCCGAGTACTAAACCTAAATCCTAAGTACAGGGTGGCGCATAAGTAATGACAACATTTGAAAATCCTATAACTTTTTTTCTAAATAATTTTTTCTTGTTATTTTTTCAAAATCTTGAAATAAACTATATGCAAGGTCATTATGCAAAAGTACACAACCTTACAATGAACCAAAATTGTACAATTTTATTTTGAAAATGGACGTTCAATTACACAAACTCAGTTAGCGTACAAGCGATATTTCCAAGTTCGAAAGGCCCCGATTTACAGAACAATTATGAAAATAATTGAACGTTTTCAAGAACAAGGTGCAGTCAGAGACCTTCCGAGACCAGGAAGACAACGTTCAGTCGTCACTGAAGCAAATCGACAGCGTTTTTCTGACAATATTGAAAGCAGCCCAGGCACTTCAACACGACGGCGCTCAACCCAATTGGGAATGTCTCGCAGATCATAATTTCTTGAGGCGAGCTGTTGAAAATCACCCCTAGATATGGTTTCATCAAGATGGAGCCACACCACACACAGCAGGCACAACAATGGCACTTCTACGGGAAATTTTTGAAAATCGCATAATCTCCCGAAATAGCGACTTCCCATGCTCACCTGAATTATCCGCCCCAGACTTCTTCCTGTGGCCATATCTGAAGGAAAGGGTGTACGTGAACAAACCTCGGACCATACAACAACTAAAGAACAACATTACACAATAAATTGAAGCGTTAGGAGCAAACGTTTCCGATCAGTAATGGAAAATGCCCTGGAAAGAGCCCGACTTTGCGAAGCTGGAAATGGCCAACACTTACGTGACGTAATATTCCATGTGTAGTATGGAACAAATTCGCCAAGCCTGTAGAATAGACCAATAAAACTTTCTTTACGATAGAACAAATAATAAAAAAAATATCACAAAAAAACTTGTTGTCATTACTTATGCGCCACCCTGTATATATCGTCGGCTGGAAGGTAAAACTCACCATCTGCATTTGGACCATCTCCGTTTGGTCATTGAAATCTACACCTGTCCTTCAGCTAAAAATTGTTTTTTTGCTTTTTCTCGCGCATATGTTTGAATACTACCGAACTTTTGATTTTTAGCCAATAGTTAGGTTAATTTCCGACCAGAGTAAGAAAAAATCGAGAAATGACCAATTGACCAACTGCCACTTGGCCAGTTTTACCTTCTAGCCGACGATTATGTAAAGGTATATTACTATATATATAACCTAATCCTATGTATATATGTAAAGGTATATTACTATATATATAACCTAATCCTGAGTAGTTTGAGTCTAGAAATATCATTTGGACAGAAACAGTACTGATGGGGGCCGCCGGCTAGGGGACCAAATGAGGCGACGCCGCGACGGATGGATTAACGGTGAAGTGGTATTCCTCCGAGATAGAGAAAGAATGCCTGAGGCATTAACTTCGCCCGGGATGACAAAACAAATTAAAAAAAAATGTAATGTAAATTTTAGATGTATGTAATTATGTATGACTGTATGTGTGTAAATAAAAAAAATGAAAAAAAAACAGGAGGTTATGAAACGTCCAAAAAAATGAAAAAATTGAAATCGGAGCAAAAAAATATTTTTTAACAAAAACGAACACAATACTTTCGATTTCTAATATTAGAAATTTATCGGAAGTAATATTAAATAATAATAATGTCCTATGTGTTGCACATTGTAATGAATAATATTAGAGGAGCAAGGACTCTGATTGTTAAGCCTCCTCTGTAAATAAAAATCATTAAAAAAAAAAAAATTATGTCCTAAATTTTTTGTAAAAGTAGGTATATTATTATTACTATTGCTTAGGTTATCTCATCTTGAGTGTGTGAAGGGTGTGAAGCAGCCCCGAGAGGGTGTAACATCAGGGGCGGATCTACGATCAAGTCTCCTGGTGTTGTTTTGTCCTCAGTTTGTTTGAGTAGTTGTGATGTCACGAAAGTGATTAACACAAAATGATAACTTTTTGATAACTTTACTTGATGGCCATTTTTACCATGGATGAAATAGGTGCCCACAAATATTCGTGTTAGTTAAGTATACCTACATTACATTTATAGGTTTGCACCAAATTCTGGAAATTCTTTCGGTTTTAGAAAATATCAATCAACGTAATTATAGGAATTTCTGGACCATCTTGTTGATAATGACGAGAGTGAATGCTGTATTTTACGAATGTGTCTTTCCAAGTTTACCTATAGAATTTTTTTTTTTTTAGTTCGGAAGTATATTTTGTATCTTACAACTCGTACCTACCTTACATGAACAAGACTGAATTTGGTTTGAAATATTTAATAAACCTATATTTTTTACAAAAGCAGTATTTTGACAATTTCTGAACCATGCATGCAAAGAATTCAGAGCAGATATTGTAACGGAGAATTTATTGGGTTTGAATTCAGTTGAAAAAATGTTCAACCAAAATTATAAAAAATATCTTTTAGGCACGTGGGGATACTGGATATTTTAATTGGTAATTTAATGTAATGATAATAATAATAACACTGTTAAGTGGAAGTTAAAAACTAGACGATGTTAATGCTCAAAGCATTTTCTACCAACTAACCCTCAGAGTCTTATTATTATGTGGTCACAAACTCATAATGAGGAAAAATTCATGCACTGGGTGGAATTCGAACCAACGGATTCGCACGCTACCTGGAATTCCAGACTATCGCTTTTTCCACTTAACTATCAGTGCAAGACCAAAGTACATGTCCTTCGTCACGTAGTAAGAAGACTATACAGGGTGGACCAAAAAAACGTTTACACCCGTTAATGGTAGATTACTGACGACATTTCCAGGCTGGATCTGCAATCCGTTTTTTCGGATTCGCCTTTGTAACTGCACAAAGTGATTTTTTGCAACTTTCCGAAAAAGTCCGACTTTGGCTTATTCTTCAGGTCAGAACTTTTTTCCTGTTTAAGATGAGTTGATTCTGAACATTTCTGCAGAAAGCCAACAAAATTTCGATGTTTCTAGCTACACTACTTTGTTTTTTACGATTTGGTTTGTCATATTTTTTTACACCTGAACAGAAAAAAAAACACCCACAAAAACTTTTTTACTAAATAAAACACTCGACATTTGTCCGAACAAATTTTGGCACAGACATGGGCAAGTTTGATAAAAGTTGGCGGCCAACCCAAGGATGCTAAAAAATAATTTTACGATTTTTTATCACGAGATCTTCTGGGAAAAATTCTTAGATGTTTGCCAAAAACTCTTCAAAAATCCTAAGAGTTTTCTAGCTGTAGACTGTGTAAAGGCGTCTTGTATTGTTTACATTGCTTCTTTTGAATGCCGCGGTCTCACATGCATCCATCAGCCAGTTTAGGAAAATTCAAATGATAATTTTCGTGCCTCTCAGATTGTCAGTGGTGTTAGCTAGGTGTGATAGTGCTCAGAGTGTTGTTCGAAAGGCGGAGGTTCTATTCTCGACAATCAATATTTTTTTAATTGAATGGGTGAGTAGAAGAACCAGGAATGTCAAAAATCGACTTTTCAGGAAAGCAAAAATAAGATTTGTCTTATTTTTGCTTTCCTGATGCTAATGAGTATAATAAAATTAAATTTTACATTCCTTGTTATTCGACAAGATTCTCACAACTAGGTACTAATACTGCTAGCAAAAGTGGTCAGTGATTTTGTTACATTCCTTATTTTACATCAGATTTTTTTTCCGCTTCCCCCACTTTCAAATCGAAAAAAAATATACTTTTAAGGGGTATTTCTCCTTCATATTCACAGAGATGATAGAAAAGAGTATATTCCTTCTTATTCTACAAAGAAAAAAAAATCGATTTTTGACATTCCTGGTTCTTCTACTCACCCATTCAATTATCAAAAAAATCTGATGGAATATTTTATTCATACCTGTATCTGACCTGTTGTAACACCAACAACTTATGGTTTTTTTTTGGGTAATACCATCTGTAAATTGAGTTATATTTGATACTATTGGTATCACAATACACATAATTATTATTCATGTAAGCCCCTGAGAGACTGCCTTGATAATGTAAGGATGGTTTTTCTTATGCTTCTCTACGAAAGAAAAAAAAACTAGCGACTTTTCCAAACGAAAATAGATTTTATGAAATAAATCCAGGTAAATATGTAGGTAGGTTCTTCTATCATAAACAATACTAATTAAATAACAAATATTTACCGATTCCCAACTCTTAATAGAAGTCTTGAAGAAAAAACAAGATAATATTTTGTAAAATTAATAAACTTTTGCAGTCTTTATGTTTTATACTATTTTGATATAAACAAAAATGTATTAAAAAAAAAAAAACATTTTGTGTTAGTATGTTCAATGAGACACGATTAGACGCGCTAGTCCACCCGGTCCAAACGCCAGAGCCAGCAAAAAATTCATGACTACAAAATAAAAGACTGTTGCCATTTTTTATTTAGCCATAGTACACACTATGGATTCTCCTCACACAAATTTTTGAAACCAATGGTGACTTTAGTACCTTAGTTCTAACTCAGAAGGTAGAGGGACAACCTTCTTGCCTTTCTCTCTCTCTCTCTCTCTCTCTCTCTCTCTCTCTCTCTCTCCCTCAGAGGAACTGTTGGAAGTGGCGTCCACCTTCCTGGATGCAAAGGTTGAACCTCTTCATCATGTTCCGTCGAATGTTGCGGAAGATTCCAGGTTTTTTTCTGGCAGGTCATCGAATGCCAACAGGATTCTTGCTACCAGATTTCGTAAACTATGTTTTTCATGTGATCCCAAATGTTCCTGTTGGGAACTCCATATGCTAAATGCGTATCTGCCATTTCAGCATCCGAATTATAATAATGTAACTTGTACTAAAAAAACTCAAGAAGTTTAGAGATAATATTTCATAGAATGCAGAAAAACATGCTTGAAAACTATCATCGAGAAACAAACAATCATTCATTTGACTGGCCTTTAATTAATTCCAAGGACAATAATTATCAAACATAAATAGCTAATTACTCTTTGAGTACAAGACGACCCTACACGGTCAACACTTTTAAGATTTTGAACATCATTTTTTGAGACTTACCTGGTTTGTTTACCCAGAAGATCACGTGATAAAAAATCGTAAAATTATTTTTTAGCATCCTTGGGTTGGCCGCCAACTTTTATCAAACTTGCCCATGTCTGTGCCAAAATTTGCTCGGGCAAATCTTGAGTGTTTCATAGTGTAAAAAATTTACATGAGAATTTTTTTTCTATTCAGGTGTAAAAAAATATGACAAACCAAATCGTAAAAAACAAAGTAGTGTAGCTAGAAACATCGAAATTTTGTTGGCTTTCTGCAGAAATGTTCAGAATCAACTCATCTTAAACAGGAAAAAAGTTCTGACCTGAAGAATAAGCCAAAGTCGGACTTTTTCAGAAAGTTGCAAAAAATCACTTTGTGCAGTTATAAAGGCGAATCCGAAAAAACGAATTGCAGATCCGTCCTAGAAATGTCGTCAGTAATCTACCATTAACGGGTGTAAACGTTTTTTGGTCCACCCTGTATATAAGGGCAGATATTTTATATAATAAAATTGGGTAAAAAAAAAGTATTATTTTTTAAGGGTTAGGTGGAAGAGATTACTATAGGCAATAACCCCGCCCTTTAGTTAAGACATCTGTATACAATTTATCTACATAAATGTTATCTACAATGTTGTTAATCTTTTCTTTTCTAGTTTATATTGTTCTAAATTCTGTATTTTATTTTTTATAATTACTTGTATGTACATATGTTTTGAACCCACAACCCCCGGGTCAGTAACCAATGCTCTTAATCACTGAGCCACGGAGGTTTGGCAAAACCACACAGGACCTGAAGAGGCTCAAGTGACCTTGTCAAGGCCGTTCGCCGACATTGCATTAGTCCAAGCTCCGTGAAGTTGGCTCGCCCCTAAAACCAATATGAAAGATTTATTAGTCAAAAGTTTGTACTCACTTTGTACTCCTTTGAACCAAAAATTATTTCGCTTGTACCCCTACCTTTTACGAGTTATAAGGGTTGCTAGATGGGCGAGCCAGCTTCACGTGAAGTACAAACTTTTGACTAATAAAGCTTTCATATTGGTTTTATCGGCGAGCCAACTTCACGGAGCTATTAGTTCAGGCAATTACAGAAATGCAGCCCGAAATTCTACTTCATCCCGCGGACAATGAACTGGGAATAACACACAACTTACTCGCATCTTCGGTCACCGTTGTCACCGGAGCGATCTAGATATAATTTATGTAAACAAAGGGCGGAATTAATAGACGTTCTCTCACAAAATTATTTATGATTATCCCTCACTAAAATAGGTCACAACTACTTACTCAATCTCGTCTTCGCCTTACTAAGGGCGAATATTAATAGACAATTTCTATAACTTTCTCGTTTTTTTAAGCATCGGTTTTCCCTTTATTACACATTATGCCACAGAGATATTATTATTATATTATGTAAACGTGTAAAGCATGAAGGACATACATAATTATACAATATTTTGTATTTAAATAGATTAATAAAATAAAATTTATATACAGTCGAACCTGGATAAACAGGAATTGAAGGGACCGCCAATCTATTCCTCTTTATAGAGGTTTCCTCTTTAAAAAGGTTTCCTCTTTAGGGAGGTTCCAAATTTCGTTTTCCTGCTTCTAGAGGTTCATTAAAATACAGGTCGAGAGGAAAGGACCATCAATTGGTACATTCTTGTCTAGGGTTTGCTTGACAAATTCAACAAGACTTCTATCAATGGCTGGATGTTCAGACTGCCGCTTTCTCTTCACCTCACCATGTCCTTCAGCATTCTTGTGTTTTATCGTGTCCCTTGCTTTTATGAGATTGTAGAGGGATGTTGACGACATGCCATAGAACTCAATCAGTTGCTTTGGTGTTGCCCCGTCTTCATATTTGGCGATGATCTCCAGCTTTTCTTTCATGCTTCGAGTTTTATGTGGAACTTTTTTACCAGACATGATTGAAAACTATAGTCTCTCAAGTAACAAATAAGAACTGAAGGTAGGTACTGAAACTGAAACTGACTGATACAAAAAGGAGTGAGAATTAATTTCATAAGCGACACATTGTGTGCAAGATTAAACAAGTCACAACAAAGTCCTGTTTAAAGAAGTTTGGCGAAATGGTTTTCCTGTTTATAGAGGCTCGCTCGATCCAAATTCCTCTTTACAGAGGTTCAGATGAAACAGTTTTCCTCTTTATAGAGGCTCCCAACCGCGGGGCGACGAGTTTCCGAAAAAACATACTATTCCTCTTTATAAAGGCTCGAATTTCCTGTTTAACCAGGTTTTTGGTCAAAAAATGAAGGGGCCACGATTTCCTTCCTTTTTATAGGGGTTTCCTCTTTATCCAAGTTCTCTTTATCCAGGTTCGACTGTATTAACAAAATAAAATTAATAAAAGATACAATTGTTTGAATATAAATAAATAATAACGAAGAAAATAATAATGTCCTAACTAAAGGGCGGGGTAATTCCCTGCGGCAATCTCTTCCACCCAACCCTTATTACAAAAATGTTATCGATCTAGGTGCTGAGGTCGGTATTATTATAATAATTATTCTTAACTATCTACAGTTTGAAATTCTGTAAAATTTTGTGCTCGTTGAGATCATAGGTAGATACTAGATATCATAATATGATTTACAAATCGGGGCGCATTCTGCAAAAGGTCATTCAACCCACATTGCGTGGTGTACCACAGGGGTAAGGGTTTTGACCCATCCTATTTTATTTATCATCTTCAACTATCTAAATCTAGCTGGTGTAATAATCTTTAGAACTATTATTTACATACAATTAAATTCATAAGTTCATAATATGTATAGGTGCATATGTTCAATGGTATTTGGTCTTATGCAAAAATAATTCTTCTAGATTCCTAACTCTTACATTTGTATTAAATTGACTTATAACTAAATATAATATATTATAGGTATAATAATTATATTATAGGTATATCTATATAATACCTAGCGCATCTACATATTATTTTTGTATAAAGATTTTGTTCTGAGCATAAAAAAGTCTTCACCATTGCTGAGTCTAGTTATTCCTCCAGTATAATCTATTTATAAAGGAGTAAATGGATTCTATTTATTATAATACTAAGCCATTTTGTAATTTCGCTAACATGATTTTGTTTTAAATTGTTTCTATTAATAACTTCACGAGATTCTTGAAATTTTTAGTCCTAATAATTATCTTCTATTAATAATAATCCTTTTCTGCAGGTGATTATCAAATATGACGGACTGTCCTGAGGAATGTTTTCTACTGCGAGAAATCATGAAAATCAGTGCAGGCTAGATTAAACATTTTTTTTTTTGAGCGTTTCACAGCCTTTTTTATTTAGTAGCCATGAAACAGGAGCTACTGAAGACGCTTATGGTCTGTGTTGAAGCCTGCCCAATTGCCCATCCCGTAAGAATGCCTCCCTTCTGATGGGCGAGAAGTGACACAATACTTCCCACTAACTTAGGTGTTGGGTCAACGCGAGCTCACCGGAAGGTATCCCTTACAAACAATTGTAACCAAGAATACAAATTTTCGTCGGCACGGCGGATCGAACCCGGGACCTTCCGCATGGCAAGCGAGTGCTTAACCACTTAGCTAATCCTGCGCTCTAATGAAATACACCTGAGTTGAATACACCAGTTCTCGTTCTGTCACTGAAGTTAAGCAACGTCAAGCTTGAGGTTAAATTGAGTGAGTTTCCTGCGAAGAGATGTTGTTGTTGTGTTGTTGTTGTAGCCAGCTTGGCTACAGCTGGAGGGGTGAGTGATGGTCTCCAGCCAACTTTATTTCAAAGTTGGCTCGTCCTGAACCACATATTTCTATGTGCTATCAACCATGATGAGGACTTGGACTTTTCTGTACAAGCCATTAAACCCTAAGGAAACTGCAAGCTAGCCTGGCTTGTAAGGGTTGGCTAGTCTGTTCTCTGTTTATAGTCCTCTAGCGGGACACTGGTCTTCTCTCTGTTTAACGTCCCCCAGCCAGACACGTCCCCCAGCCAGACAGCGAAGAGATAGTATGGTCAAGTGGTTACGGCGCTAGTCTGGTATTCCAGGTAGCGCAAGGATCCGATGGTTCGAATCCCACCCAAAGCATGAAATTTCCCTGGTTTATTTGAGAATTTGAACACATGATAATGGCAATTATCAAAAACTTTGGATTCAAGCTCCGGGGACCCTAAAAACTGAGTATGGAAAATTTTGGGTGATTCCATAATTTTCCTTTCTATAGGATAAGAAAAGTAACCATTAGGGTATTATTAATTGAGGTGTATTATTATTTCTTTTGTTCATACTGATCATGAAACTGATAGTAATTATTTCCCTTGCGTCCTCAATCATTTAACAGTTTCCAAAGGAATGTTGTGAATCCAGGGTTTTTTCTAATCCTTGCAATTAAAAAATTAAGAATCTGCATCAACATCTCAATCCAAAAGAATAATATGTTTCATCCTTACATACGTAGATATATCAGGTAATACTTACACTCTGTACATATGTTTCTATGTAACCATTACTCGGCTAACTCTAATGCTATAATTACAGGAGTACCAAGAGAAATAGTAGGAGAGAGAGAGAGAGAGAGAGAGAGAGAGAGAGAGAGAGAGAGAAAGAGAAGGATATAATGAAAAAGATAGATATAGATAAAGAGAGAGAAAGAGAAAAAGAAATAAGGATAGATTAGAAAAAGAGATATATACCTAGAGAAAGAAAAGAGAGAGAGAGAGAAAGAAAAAAGAGAGAGAAAGAGAGGGATAGAAAGAAAAAGAGAGATAAAGAGAAAAAGAAAAAGACAGAAAAAGAGAAAGAATAGAGGGAGAGAGAGAGAAAGAAAAAGAGAGGGAGAGAGAAAGAAAAAGAGAGATATAGAGAAAGAGAGAGAGAGAGAAAGAAGAGAAAGAAAAAGAGGTATAGAAAAAAAAGAGAGATATAGAGAAAGAGAAAGAGAGAGATAGAAAAGAGGGAGAGAGAGAAAAAGAGAGAGAAAGAGAGGAATAGAAATAAAAGGAGAGAGATAAAGAAAAAGAGCGAGAGAAAAAAAAGATAGAGAAAAAGAGAGGTATAGAGAGAGCGAGAGAGAAATGCACCGAGAGTTGTACACATTTCACCAATGTCTTCAATGTCCCCAGCACCACAGATGCTGGTCTGACATACCCTGCTTAGACCAGCACATTCCCGGCATACCGGACGAGGTCAGTCTTGGAACAGTCGGTGGGGGAATTGTGAAGAAAAAATAAAATAATAATACTTTCTATACCTTATCATCATCATAGGGTGGCGTCATCGTGAACGATGGTAGCTAGACAGTAGAGGAATGACTCAACACTTCTACCACTGTCTTTACAAGGAGGCTAATAATTGACAAGGGCCCCCAGAACCAAGCCATCAATGCTGGTCTATTCCCTGTTTATAGTCCCCCAGCCAGACTGCTGGTCTACTCTCTATTTTTAGTCCCCCAGCCGGACTTTACCTTATGGGTAATGAAAGTAAAAAAGTTATCATGTTTTTTGTGTTAATGATTTAGCCATATTTTTTTTCATGATGGCTATTTCCGGCCTACTCCGGGTGAGGTTAATTTGAGTAGTTGGTTTGTGACTTTTCAGCAAATGGAGGATGAAACCCTTCCCAAATGGAAGGGTTTCTATGATGTGGTGTCATCAGGTCAAATAATTGAGGAAAATTTCATGCATTGGGTGGGATTTAAAAATTGGATCCTCTTATTACCTGGATGGCACCTTTAGAGAAAGAGAAAAAATGTAAACAAAAGGAAGAAAAATGAAAACAAAAGTAAGAAAAATAGAGGAAGACGAATTAAAGAGAAAGAGAAAAAGAAGAGAGAGAAAGAACTAACTAAAATAAATAAATAATTATTTATTTGTGGAATTTTCTTACGGTAGGTATTTCAATATCGTCAGACATTTTCGCTTCAGTAAAGAAGAGACATAGGTACATGTTTCAGCAATTTCAGCTAGAATTCCACCAAGAGATTGCATACACAGTCCAACAATGTTATTAAATATCAACTAAGATTCCTCTGAAAATGCAGTTCTCATTAAAACATTGTGGATAACTCTAGGACTTGGCCAGAGGTTCTAGAGATAATAATAATAACTCTTTAGTGGAAGGTAACCACCAGGCGAGGTTCATGCTCAAAGCATTTTCTACCACCTAACCCTCAGAGTCTTATTATTACGTGGTCACAAACTCAAATTAATGAGAAAAAATTCATGCACTGGGTGGGATTCGAACCAACGGATCCCTACGCTACCTGCATTACCAGACTAGCGTGTTAACCACTTGACTACCAGTGCACTAGGATCTAAATTTGGAAACGGTGCGAATGACCATTGTTGTAGAAGCACCTAAAAAAAAAAAAAAAAAAAAAAAAAAAATAGAAGACGCTAAGAAAAGTGAGAAGTTCAAGAGTGTCTCATTTTATTAACTTTCTCATACCATCCCACTCGATATACAAAAACTGCCACATTCCTTTGGCATCCGAACACTTTGCCTGACAACTTTGATCAAGAACTTATGGTCTACAGGACAATTTCTCACACGATGCGAGAAATGATATACCTACTGGCGCGGACTCAGTCATAAGTTAATATTTTTACTGACCAATATGATAATAATGATAGGGGAAGAGTGGGTAAATCGCTCCTCTGAGAATTGTATGACAAAATATTTTAAACAAGTTTCATACCTACAACCAGGCGCGGTCAGTGCAAAGGAGCTGCGGAACTGCAGCACCCCTTAAGGAAAAATAAACGATTTTCTCAAGTTCTACCTCGCATTGAAAATAATCACACATTTCTATTATAATACATCATCATAGGGTGGTGTCATCGTGAACGATGGTAGCCAGACAGTGGAGGAATGACCCAGCACTTCTACCACTGTCTTTACAAGGAGGCTAATAATTGACAAGCAAAAGACAACTTTTGTCCAGAAGAACCACTTTTCCCGCATGGACCAATTTCGCCTCACTTACCCTAATTATTTATGAAAAAAATATGTTATTATTTACCTTTATAAAAAGTCAATTCACCTTTATTTATGTACTAGTGGGCTATTTTACCCGCTTTGTCAGGACATTTTACGACCTGGCGGCACACGGCATTTTACGAAAAAAAAAATTTGAAATTATTTTAGTCTAACAGCTGTATTTATGAACAGTGAATTTTGGCTGAGCAATGTCTCAAGCAAGGTTTTGGCCAATAATATTAAACGAAATCATGCTTGAGACATTGCTCAGACGGGGCGGCGCTTTCTGTTCATAAATACAGCTGTCAGAATGTCCCCTACAACTGATTCTGAAATTTTCTATAAAAAAGAATGTATATTCTCATCGAATGTAAACCCACCTCCACAAAAAGGTAGAATTATCTTAGGAGGTGTCATTTTATGTAAATTTATATTGTACTAAATAAAGAATAAATCAAAATCAATCAAAAATCAAAATCAATACTTCTGTATACCCAGGATACCATCAGCTTACTTCTAGAAGTTATCATACTTGTGTTAATCACTTTCGTGATATCACAACAACTCAAACTCGCTTTACTAAATCTATGCTGAAACCGGGACTTGAACCACCTACCTCCAGGTTACAAGTCCGGCGCCTTATCGATGAAGCTACTGAGGTCGGTTAATTTACTTCTAAATTATAATAAGTCAAAAACAGATCAGTGAGAAGTCACTATGTATGCAGGTAATGCAGGTTTGATCCAAATGGCTCCCCGCCAACCAGGTTAGACCGTCTACTGTCTATGCGTAGAGAAGAATCCGGTAAACCAGGCAGAATAAAAATATCGCTTATGGTCTGTCCCGGTAGCTCAGTGGTCAAGGCGACAGTCTGGCAATCCCGAGGTCGCGAGTTCGAGACCCAGTCGGGACATGACAAGTTGTGCTAACAGGGTTCATAGAAGCTTTAGCTTAGGAAAAATACTTTTGTATAAATATGTTATCTTATTACCCCCCAAAAATACCACTTCGTGGTTAAAAACAGAAGAACGCCTCACTGAATAGAATGATTATAATTAGCTAAAAATAAATGATATCAATTTGAGAACACCTTTACCCCCTCTCTTTCTATTTTTCTGCACTCCTCTCTGAATTTATTCCTCTTATGTTTATCTTTCTTTATCCTTTCTAGGGGTCATCCCAAACTTGATTTCTCTTTAAATTTACTTGTTGAACGGCAATAAAAAATGCCGGTCGCAGTATGATTTTTCTGAACTTATTTGATTCGAATCGAGAAAATTACACCGCGACCGCCATTTTTTATAGTCGTTCAACAAGTAAATTTAAAGAGAAATCAAGTTTGGGATGACCCCTAGAAAGGATAAAGAAAGATAAACATAAGAGGAATAAATTCAGAGAGGAGTGCAGAAAAATAGAAAGAGAGGGGGTAAAGGTGTTCTCAAATTGATATCATTTATTTTTAACTAATTATAATCATTCTATTCAGTGAGGCGTTCTTCTGTTTTTAACCACGAAGTGGTATTTTTGGGGGGATATCAGTTCTTTTTGTACGAAAATATAGGTTCATATTTTCATAAGTGAGTAAATAATATATAAATTTGCAATCAGCCTATCAAGACCTTTTGATTCTATACTCCACATGATTAGGTTTATCTTTCAATGCTAAATAGACTTGGGAGCTTCCTTGACGGACACTAAAACACCTGGATTTACAAATTCCAAATAAATTAATCTGTAATTATCATATCATGGTGAGGTAATGAGTTCGCTCTCGTTGACCTTTTCTTACCCGAATTCTCTCCGGCTTGTTGCAGGGGTCTCCACAAATATCTCTCGCAGAAATAAGACCATGCTTTTTTACATTAGGTATTTAGGAAAATGAAAACTATAAAATTATCATTTTTACATAAGAATCGGCTTTTTAAAAGGAAATCTTCAAAATTTCTAACTAATGAAAGGCAATGCCTTGAGTGTATAGTAGTGTTAGGTAAAATACATAGAAGGCAATGCCTCGGTTTTATAGTAGGGTTAGGTAAATATATAGAAGGCCATGCCTTGGGTTTATCATAGGGTTAGGAAAAATACATAGAAGGCCATGCCTCAGGTCTATATCAATGATGCCTATTAGGTGTTTCGATTATAATTTTTATGCTAGGCCTAAACTATGTAGGTATAAATTCAGGTAAAAATGCAAGCGACGCGACGGGAGACAATGCGGTGTTGATAAAACCATGAGTGGGAGAGAACTCGGTGGTGACGTCCCTTATCAATACCTTACGAGGTATGAGTGTACCCCGGACATGATGAACAGAGAAAAAAAAACTGGCCTGAAGGGGATCGAAACCAAGTCATCGTGCGTGCAATCTTTGTATGCTACCCATGATTGTCCAAAATCAATCTCGTAATGCCGCCACAGGTCATTGCCCAATTCTGCAACTACTACTATTTTCCTCGCGAGGGTAATGGTGTCGTCATGAAGATCAAATATAAAGATCGGAAAAACAAAACAACGTTAAGCCCAAATTGAAAAAATAGAGCTAAAAAATTTCGCCCCCGCCAGGATTTGAACCCGTGCTGGCCGGGTGGAAGGTCGAGCATGCTACCAATAGACAAAGTTGTCTTCTGAAGAAACGAGGGCAGAAAATGGGCTAACTAAATTAATACTTGGAAACTTAAACATTAAAATTTTGCACAGAGAGAGCGAGGTCATCTCGAAAAATACAAAATGGCCAAGATCTGACCACTAAGCTAAGGATTCGAAGGTACCTACCCGCCAAAGAAAATGATAAGGCCACCAGGTGCCACCCAGTGGACCGGATGAAGGAATAAAATCAAGAAATTTGGTATCTGCTCATCAAGATCTTTCATTTGATACCACTTAAGATTAGTATTATCCTTCAATTCCCGATTTGAGCTCCCGAAACCCGAGGTCGCCCAAATGGGCCGCCCGCTTAGAATGTAGAATTTTTTTTTGGTCCGGGCTCATCTCCATTATATCTTGATCACTTTAGACACCTCACTTAATCTTCAGTGCCAAGTTAAAGACACGAAGTCGGGTCTCAAAGGATCCGTATGAAAAAAAAAAAACGGAAAAAAAAAAAATTATGAATCTTTTCATGTCTTTCACGATTGTTGGGGGGTCTCGAAAATAGGGTTCCCGTTGGCCTAGGAAGTCAAACAAAATGTCAAATCAATTTATTTTTCAACGTAGAGTCCATTTCTGAAATAAAAATTGCAATTTTTGAAATTCATGTTGCACTTTTCGCTGGCTGAAAGTACATGAAATGCATGGGAACTATGTTTTCCGTAACCTTACACTCTGCCGGGCTGTCTCTTTCTTTGTATAGGCGTTCTTCACACCTCGACCGAGGTGTTTGATTATTAAAAAAAAAAAAAATGCTGGGAATCGTACCAGCTACCCTCATTAACCTCACCCGTGTTTGGAGGGAACAGAATTTCCTTCGAAAAAGTCTGCCCCAACCTGGGATCAAACTCGGGATCTCTGAACTACACGGACAGTAGTCTCAACCGTCATGCCACGGAGGCTGGCTGCCAAGAAACGTTTGTGCTCTAACGGTATCAGCCGTCAAATAGAGCAATAAAAATCTACAACGATAGATAACGTTCACGAATATAATCCCCTCAGAATATTATTAGGTACCTACGCCATAAACTTTGCACACTAGCCTGGAGTTGTGAGACAAAAAACCAGAAATATAATAATATCTCTAATAATAACAAAAATGTACCAAAGTTCATTACCAATAATATTGCGATCTGAAAATCCCGCCAGTAATGTGGGATTAGTTCGGCATTCTTTTATGGCCGTACATTGACAAAAAACATTACACAAATAATTTAAAAGTAATGACCAATTAAGTTCACGATTAAGGGCCGAATCATAAAGCGGGTTCAATTTAAGATAAGCTAGACCCTCCCTCAAATCGAAGTTTCGATCGATCACAGCTCACTATATCCTGACTTGAGTTAGAGTCTGACTTAGGTAAATTATTAAGAGTTGGGTGGAAGAGATTGGCATAGGCCATAACCCCGCCCTTTAGTTAGGACATCTGTTTATATATTATTTATGTTGTTTATCTTTGATGTGTTTATAATTTTCTCAATTTTGTATTTAAATTTTTAGCATTATTTGTTTGTACATAATTATAGGTATGTCTTATTGATAATAAATAATTTAATAATAATAATTCTAAATTTAATCCGTATTTATTATTCTTTAAATTAAACTGTCTTTTAGTGAGAATAAAAACCGACCTCAGTAGATTGATCGATGCGGCGGCAGACTTGTAACCTGAAGTTCGATGGTTCAAGTCCCGGTTTCAGCGTAGATTTAGCGAGTTTAAGTACTTGTGATATCACGAAAGTGATTAACACAAAAATGATAACTTTAACTTTTTTAAACTTTTAGCGAGGATACATCCAAGTTAACTTATTCAGCGACACAATTTCGGGTACATCCCGTATATTTTCGCGGCTTACCAACTTTATCCAGATGTGTTTTTTACGGCCCCTCGTTATGAGGAAGAGTAATGACTGGATTAACGGTACTGCCGAGAATACTGAGAGCGCTTGGAGATGGCAGCTTTTTTACATTAGAAGGCAAAATGTAGAATATAATAGAATATACCACCCGCGTCCGACCTCAGTAGCTTGATCGATAAGACCTGTAACCTGGAGGTCGGTGGTTCAAGTCCCGATTTCAGCGTAGAATTTGTAAAGCGAGTTTGAGTAGTTGTGATATCACGAAAGTAATAGACACCTTGGCCTAGCAGTAGCATGCTCGGGTTGCACTCCAGGTGACCCGGGTTCGAATCCCGGCGGGGTCGGATTTTTTAGGCTCTGTACTTTGGATGTCGGGGCCTACCCTAGCCTCGTGAGGATAATTTGGGGTAGTTGTAGAGTGGGCAACAACCAGTGGCGGTATTACGAGATTGATATTGGAATATGATGGTTGGTTGGATGGATAATGGATATGATGCATAAGCATTAGTTACCGTAATGTCAATGCTACCCACTAAATATTGTGACATAATAACACAAATAAGAATCTGTATCAGGAAAGTGATGAACACAAATATGATAACTTTATAATAGAATATACCTTGTTTATACTGCCGAGTTAAGATTGAAAAGTCCCTTTACTCCAGTAGTCAAACAGGTCTTATGTATTTCATGGGTTCATTGTAAGTATAGTCAGCATTTATGTGTTCATATCAGTTGATCAAACTTCCTTTACTAAAAGCGAAATTAACTGACAAAATCGATAACTCAAGTCATGACTTAGCATTAGGTTTCCTTATTTAGGACAATACGCAAAATCAAAGCTGCACAGAGGATTTACAAAAACGTCCATTAATTCCGACCTAAATCTTTGCTGAACTTTTTTTTTTTTTTTTTAATAGGACAATAGGTGCACTGGTAGTCAAGTGGTTAAGGCTCTAGTCTGGTAATCCAGGTAGCGTAGGGATCCGTTGGTTCGAATCCCATCCCAGTGCATGAATTTTCCCTCATTAATTTGAGTTTGTAACCAATATTATAACAATAATAATAATAAGACTCTGAGGGTTAGGTGGTAGAAAATGCCTTTCGCATTAACCCATGCGCGGATATAGGGGGGGGGGGGCACCGGGGGCACGTGCCCCCCCAGATTTTTTTGGTAAGCGATGTTTCTCAAATTTCATTATACCTAATCCCGTAAAAAAAAAAGATATCAATGAGTTAGGGGGGCACGGGCCCCAAAATAATTCCCAATTCTTAGACTAATCCCGTAAAAAAAGATCTCAATAAGTTAGGGGGGCACGGGCCCCAAAATAATTCCCAATTCTAAGACAAATCCCGTAAAAAAAAGATTTCAATGACTTAGGGGGGCACGATCTCCAAAATAATTCCCAAGAGCACCCCCAAAAGTAGTAAAAAATTCATACTTTATTTTTTTTTTTTTTTTTCCGCATTCGTCTTACCACGGACAAATGGTTCAAGTTAATCATTTGAAATTTTGGTTATGAGTTCATAATGCTTGCAGCTCGAGGTTTTCAAAAAATAAACTTCCGCGGTCACTCGGCGGCGCTTTGGCGGTATCGCCTATATCTCGGATACCGCTACCTATATCTCAGATACCGCTAAAGATAGAAAGCTGAAACTTTGTATTTAGGCTCTATGATACATTTTGAGCTTATTTTATTCTATACATTTTTTATATATTTTTAACTATTTATGAGTTATAACACTTTTTGTTGATATTTGAAGTTCACCGACCTCTCTTCACGTAATCACATGAATCGCTATTAAGGATTTATTGTATCGAGCTGAAACTTTAAAGACATACTCCTGAGTCCTTGCAAATGATTCCTCGTCAGAATAGCCATCTTCAAAAAATGTACGGTTTTTGAGTTATAAGCTCCTTAAGTCACTGGTAGCGCACAATATATTGAGAAGTTTTGAGAGTTTCGGATCGGACCTCAGAGTACCGAAATATATCACTCGTAAATGAAATGGAATGAAGGTATTGGCTTCCTTCGATCTTTTTTAGGTTCTTTAGTATTGTAATATTAAATTCAAATTTACTTGTAAAAGTTTAGCTTATTGTAGTAATGAGGCTTGCAAGCCGAGACTCGGTTGATGTGAGTTCTGTCAATTAAGCCACCATACGGAAATTTCAAATTTGTACATTGATAGCCAAGTATGTAACATGATGTGGTCAAAAACTATACAGGAAAATCCAAGTAATGGTTTAATAACCATTGCGAAGCACGGATGAAAGAGCTAAACCCTGAAATTTTCAGTCGGTTGAACGAAAATTGCAGCTTTTATCGTGATAAGCCATTTCGATCCAAATTTTAGCCTAGCTCGAAGTTACTTAACATGATGTCCAAAAACTATGCAGCAAAGTCCAAGTATTATTTGAACAATCCTGAATGTTTCAGCTCGATTGGACTACGATTACAACTTTTATCGCGTTACAATCATACATACATACTTACATAGAAACGGACAAGTGCCGCTTGAGTTAAAGGTTCGTTTCTCTTCGTTCGCAATTAGCTCTCTATAGGACCTTAAAAAATGACCAGGTATTGTTTAATAGGAATAGAAAGAAATAACAGGATGCGAGGTACCTGACAATTTTTTACATTACCAGTACGTTATCATAGAAAAGCAGAGTTTCTAGAAGAAAAGGAGCACGGTTGCAAAACTCTGGGTGGTTTCCTATAATTTTTTTATAGGTAGCCTAGGTACCCTAAACATTCCATTCAAATAGTCAACAAGGGATACCCTTCTTGTCCCACCGAGTACCTACTCCTTCGCGTGTGCGTTCTTGTTCTACAGGGTAGAGCAGATAGAATTATTGAAACAATAAAATTAAACGAATTAAATAAACGAGCGCGCGATTAGCTCAGTGGTTAAGCACTCGCTTGCCATGCGGAAGGTCCCGGGTTCGATCCCCCGTGCCGACAATTTTTTTTTGTAAGGGATACCTTCCGATGTGCTCGTGTTGACCCAGCACGTAATTGGGAAGTATTGTGTCACTTCTCGCCCATCAGAGGGGAGGCATACTACGGGATGGGCAGACTACAACACAGACCACAAGCGTCTACAGTAGCTCCTGTTTCATGGCTACGAAATAAAAACGGCTGTGAAACACTCATCTTTAAAAAAAAAAAAAAAAATTTGTAGAACAATCGACATCCAAATGAAAGTTTCATTACTTCCCAAGAAGATTTGCCATCAAGTTTTACCTATATGTTTCATTGGAATAAATAAAGTTCTTGAAAATTATGTTTCTGTAAACTAATTTCATTGTATACTAGTAGTATTGCTGGGAAATTCCTAATTGATCAAAAATTATTTTTCTCTGAAAGTCAAAAATTCTACAGTTTATCTGTGACCCATTTAGTTAAAATATTGTATAATATATATTATGTACATTTAGATCACAAGGGGAACCTTATTAATTTGAATGAGCTTTAATGTGTTTTTATTCCATAATTCATAGTATACCTACCAAATTAGAGAGCTCGCGTTAATATCACCCCGTAATTTAATGTCAAATTAAGGGTTGCGAATGTATGAATTCCGAAGAATTTTTAACTGGTTGACAACAATTTAGCACCAAACAAATAAAAATACCATTGGTTTTATTTTGGGAGACTGTTCCTAAGTGCTTCCCACAAAGTGAGTCAGGTACCCGGTGATTACGTATATACCTCATAGTTTCCCTGTGATAGGTACATCGGTAAATCCAAAGGTAATTGGTTATACAGGGTGCGGCAGAAAGAACGAACTTTACTTACATACGATGGAGAAATGTCAGTTGATTTAGAATGTTGCAAAAAATGTAACCAACAAAAAATATCTGATATCCGCAAAAATACACTTCGTGTTCAAAAGACACCAAGAAAATTAGATTCCTTCAAAATAATTACCTTAAAAACAAGTGCCTAAAAAGGAACTGATATCAAATGAATGCCAAATTCTCCTAAACTGAAAATCATTTGCCCATGGTAGAAAGGAGTCTCAAGCACAGAAATGAAACTGAGGATTGGACATGACATTTCCCATCATTCTGCTATTTACCAACGCTAAAAGTTAACATTAAAAATCTTGGCAAGTTTCAAAAATTAGAAAAATGCTTTGAACTTGCCAAGATTTTTAATGTTAACTTTTAGCGTTGGTAAATAGCAGAATTATGGGAAATGTCATGTCCAATCCTCAGTTTCATTTCTGTGCTTGAGACTCCTTTCTACCATGGGCAAATGATTTTCAGTTTAGGAGAATTTGGCATTCATTTGATATCAGTTCCTTTTTAGGCACTTGTTTTTAAGGTAATTATTTTGAAGGAATCTAATTTTCTTGGTGTCTTTTGAACACGAAGTGTATTTTTGCGGATATGGTATTCACGACCTTCCTTTACTTGGAAGACATGAGTACTCCCTATAGTATTCGTTTATATATGTATCTCATAGGGAACAGGTTCTAGTGGTCCTTGGGAGCAATGTATGAGTGTTGGGTTCTGAAATTTGTGGTCCCTTGTGCTCACTCGCCGATCCCAGCTCTGGGGCTCAAAGTGTTAAGTACTCTTGTACTTTTCGGGAATTGAACATTGAACAATAAGTGCTAGTAATGCACTTGTCTACATGGATGGGTTAAATTTCACCAGGAATCTAGTGACCTGAATATTATTTTATATTTTTTTCGTTGAGATAACTTTTTTGAGCACAATCGTCCGGTTTTTTTTTTAACTTGATACACTTTTTGAACACTTTTTGAGTTAAATCGTTATTCACCCGCATCCGAAAAAATCTTTTGGCTCTGTAATAGGTAATTTTTTTGATGAATTTCTAGAAAACAAAATTCCATTATAATAATAATGCCCGGTATACCTACGGGTACATTTATTAACGGTACATTACCTTTATACAGACGTCGAAAAATATGAAAAAAATTGAAATCGGAGCAAAAAATATATTCATTTATATTACAAAAACGAAGACAATACTTCCGACTTCTATAATATTAGATTTTTCTCGGAAGTAAAATCCAAGTCTGAACTTCGGTTTTTGAACACAGGTGCAGTGCAGTAATTAACATAGGTTTGCCCAAAGCTCTCTACTCTGGGAGCTTAAAACTGTACCTCGTTTTATTGTACTCATTGCTTTTATTATTATTTCAAGTTATTAGTGTTATTATTACTATCAATTATTATTATCATTATTATGATCTTAAGTAGACCTCGTATTCTAACTACCGTATTCTATGAGAGCTGTTCTTCTGAGCCATTTTTATTTCGAGGCAATAAAACAACAGCTATTTAGAGCAGCTAGACGCATGGTTCCAATGTAATATGTACCTTTTAAATCTGCGCAGAGCACGTTCGTTATTCTTCTTATAATAATAACCATAAGGCGAGGTTAATACACAAAGCATTTTCTACCACTTAGGGTGCTGTGCTGTACCACCGGTACACTTTTTAATTTTTGATTTTTCCATTTTTTTTGTTTCATATATGAATTTATTTTTTTTACAGTCAACTAGATCATTTAGTTGTGCATAAAATGCATGTCTTACGAAGGCTCTAGCTCATTCCTAAATATCACAATTTTAATTCTCCCATACCTCTTCTTGGTGTACGGTAGTACATTCACATATTGTACCACCGACCACCGCATAATGTACCACTGGTACAGCATAATTGTATGTGCAAATTTAAAAAAATGGACTAGTTAAAATACAACAAAAACATGGGTATTAATAGTTAATTAAACAATAAAACTTGGGTTTTTTATTAACTTAGGTAATAAGGAACAAAAAAAATAGGACACTTCTCAATATAATTATGTATAGACTTACTGGGGGTTAGCTGAATAAAGGAACTTCTTAAAACTTAAACAACTAATAATACTTTGCAGCTCCTATGAGCTTCAAAGTAATCTAAGCTTGGGGTTTAACCAGCTTAACTAAAGAGCCCATGCTTATGATGTTGTTATCTTCATGCTCTTCATCACTAGGAAGATCATCGTAACTGAGAGGAGCAAAGTCATTGTCTGCAGTGATTTTCTTCTTGCAGTGAGGACAAATAAAGAGTTCTTCATCTTCGTCAATGAAATCGTAATTTTTAGGCAGGCATTTTTCATGGTACATCTTACAACATTCAGAACATTTGTTCAACTTATCAGTTTTCTTGACACACAAAGTGCAGAAGCTGCATACATCTAACTTAGCTGACTCTACTTCTTTGCCCTTCTCTTTGGAAATTTCATCCTTCATCGATTGTATTTTTCCAAATAATGTTCTGCAAGCTGGAATTTGTTGTTTCTTTGGAACAGGCCTCTTTTTCTGAGTAGGTGTCTTTAGCTCTTGTTTTATTGCTCTTGGTGTATCTTCGGTGGTAAGTTGTACGTTTTCATATACTTTTGTCTTCTTTACAGCTGGTTGCTCATCTTTGGGAGAATTCTTCTTTCCAACTTTCAATTTTCTTTTCATGATCTCTGTTCGATTGGGCGTGTCTGTTACTATTTGACTCTTTCCTTTAGCACGACCATTCTTTACCCCTTTCCTTTCCCCAGCCTTAGGATATGGTTGAATCTCCTCAGGAGAAATTATTGTAGCAGAGTCCTTCGATGATCCAGGATGAGGAGAAATGTGAGAATTGTTGAAATCAGAGTTCATTGATGAGCCAGGCAAAGTAGGAACAGAGGTTGAAGCAGAGTCTATAGATGAGCCAGGCTGAAGAGGGGCGGAGCTTGTAGAAGGAATGTTGGATGTCATAGGGTCTGGACGATCTGTAACATATGATGAAAGGAAATCTTCCTCTGACCAGACGTTACGATTCCGAGGATAAATCCCAGGCGCTCTGAACCCACTTTCAATGTTACGAGGACAGAAAGCTCTTGGGAACGCATAGCCAACAGCTGCTGCTACGTGGTAGATAGTGAATGTTATACCAGGGTTATTAGTGTGCCAAGTATCTAGGTACTGATTATAGAATGTCTTGAATGGGCCATAGACCGAAACGTCAAGTGGTTGGAACTTGTTTGAAGTGTGGGGAGGAAAAGTAAGCATAACAATACCGTTCTCAACAGCTTTTTCTAAAGCGCCTGTAGACAAATGGGTTTCATGGTTATCCATGAGGATTAAAACACGCTCTTTCTTTGATGGCTTCACATGGTCGATGAAGTGGTCCAGAAATTGGACAAATTTGTCCTCAGTAGACCAGCCTGACTGGTTTGCTGCACCAATTGTACCTGTGGGGGAATCTTTAAGCATATGGTCTTTCAGGTGTACTCTGGGAAATATTAACATGGGAGGTATATAATTTCCTATGGCATTAATGCAACCTATCATTGTTACAAGAGATCCACGTTCGGCGGATGTAGTATTCGATAGAGTACCGAACCCAACAGGAACTACTACCTTTGGTGGCTCTTGCACTGTTAAACATGCAGTTTCATCTACATTAAAGATTCTTTGAGGGGGAAAAGGACCATACTTGGAATGCACTTCATCTAAGTTATCGTAAAACAACTTAACAGTATGCTCATTGAAGCTAGTTTTCCTACTCAAGCTCAACTTTTCTGGCTTCCTTACTGTGAGAGATCTTCTTTTCATAAAGAGCCTTATCCAGCTAACACCTGCAATCTCTTCCTCATTCCAAGTCTCAGGATATTTCTTTTGATTTGCCACCGCGAATTTGTAAGCTAATTTGCGAATTTTCTTCTTGGTAAGCCCATAGTTCATTTTGGCAACTTTTTCAACATAGTTCACAAGGCTAAGTTCTTCTTCGTCGGTGAACACCCTTTTGTTATCAAAGTTTGGCTTGTACTCATACGCATTCTCACCTGACTGTCTTCTGAATTTTCTTACTTGATCTACCAAAGTCGTCTTCTTTACCCCAAACAATGTGCACGCTTGTCGATATGAAAGTCTATCTGCCTCGTCCTCTGCAGTCACAGCTTCAACAGCTTTTTTCATACAATCAGGTAAGACTCGAGGCCTAGTGCCACCCGTTTTACTTCTAGGCATCTTTCTGAAACATAAAATGATATAAAAGTTTTATAATAAATACCAATTCAAAAGTTCAATGAGTTCGGTTCAATTTATTTTGGTAAAAAAAAAATAAAAAAAAATCCAATACAGGTAGTAAGGTAGGTAGGTACCTACTTAAAGTACCTACCTACCTAATTACCTAACTACTAAACAGATTAAAATAATCTAACAAAATCTAAAACCAAACAACTCATAGAAAAAAGCGTAATGTACCACCGACGATACCGGTAGTACATTACACAAAAGTGTACGGTAGTACATTCACCTCACTTATTTTAAATAAAATAGATTAGTTTAATAAATATAGGTAATTAAAAAACAAAAGTTATAGATTATGACTTACCAGTTAATGCACAATTCTCTTTACTACATGAAAATCCAGGAATCTTGATGAACTTTTTCTGAAGCGAATATAAAAATGACAAAAAAAATTACTTTTGCCATATGAAAACAGTCTCAATAAAATTAATCGGAAATTAAAACAATAACAACACAAAGTGTTGGATAGAACTTGACGCATGCTTAATTCCAGTCAACTACATATTTTTTTTACCCTCAAGAGAGCACCACAGGCTGAATAATAGCTAGTGGTCGGTGGTACATTATGCCGGTAGTACAGCAATTCACCCTAAACCTTTTTTTTATCATGTGGTCACAAACAAATAAATTAATGAGGAAGATCCATGCACAGGTTAGGATTCGAACCAACGGATACCTATGCTACCTGAATTACTAGACTTCTTCTTTTGTAAGTTTCTTTTTTGTGGGTATTACAGTCGCTTTAAACTGGTCCGTATCACGACGGGGGTTTTACCCTCCATTCGCTGGAAACTCACAAAGCAGCTACTCAAATTAACCTCACCTAGCCTGAGTGGGGGCTAGGATTAGCCAGCATCACGAGCCCATCAAAGTCTGAGTTGGGATTTATTTATTTCTAACGCATTTCCAATACCACTTTCCAAGTAGGTATGCCTACGGAAAGATAATTTATTTACACAAAGGGGTAGACATACAAATGAATGACCTTGACTTGCTTAAAAATATGACCTTGAAAAAATAAATGGCCTCACTTTGTCTGTCTAAGCTTCCTTCCACCTCAACCCTCACCCCCGTGATGTCAGACAAAAGTTATCCGCACGAAATAAATGGCCTCACTCTGTCTGTCTAAGCTTCCTTCCACCTCAACCCTCACCCCCGTGATGTCAGACAAAAGATATCCGCACGATTTCCCAGCTAGGCACCTACAATCTAAATTGCTGTTGAAGGCGGCTACGTCTTCCGTGCTTGCAGCTTGTCAATTGTCGATAATGTACATCAAGTTTATGATCCTGTAGACTGCAGCTGCTGAGATTGATAATACAGGGTTCTGAAAATAACCGTAAGATTGTCGAAGTGGTTTCAGGCGCTATTTTGGTGATCCAGTAGCCAGTAGCTTGATAACTGTTAGTTTGACTTCTGCTAATGGCCCTAATTATTTGTTTTGAAGTAAAAAACCTTCTGGCTGGCTCGTAAGAATTTACCTATGACGGTATTTGATACAAATTTTACCCATTCCCTAAATAAAAAGAATAAAAAAATTGCTCTATTGTATAAGCATCAGTAGTGCTTTATTTAGACTGTCAGAGAAAAACAGGTAGTCCCATTATGTCAACCAAGGAGGAATAATTACTATTGGAGAACTCGTAATGCCTCAAACATGTTAGTTGAACACAGAACACAACTGTTCAACTTTCATGTACTTTGTATATCAATATTAAAATATCTAAAGCTGTATTTTTCATTCCAACCAGAGTGGATTCAAATGGACCAACTGGAAGACAGTCATTTTCTCTTTTGGAAGGGGAAAAGTTTGCTTGAACAAAATGGATTTATAAAATTCTTGCTTCAATTTCTGTTATGGTTTAAGTTCATTGTTTATCTTTAAAAGTATCGAAACGCATTTTTCTTTCACGAATAGTGGGGAAACTTTGAAGAAAATGGAAATATTTGGAAATACCGAACCTGGAAAAAAAATTTATTCAAAAGAAAAACACGGCCTACTATTTTCCAAAAAAATATCAACTTGTGGGTACCTTGTGTTTTAAAATAACAAACATTGAGTCATCTAAACATCCTATTTTTCAAAAAGTTCCCAACATTTTGGATACCTGGTATATCGAAATAACTAACATTGAAGCATTATACCTTCTAACTTGTTTATTTTTTGAAGAAGATCAGGATTCGTATGAGTCACAGCTTAAATATGATCCTTTTGACCTTGAACCTGAAGATTCAGCAAGTGTTTTATGCAACCAATCGTACACCGGGGCGGTTTTGCATACTTTCAGGTCTTCAGTGAATTGCTCCTGGGGCGCCGTCAATAGGGAAACGTCAATTGGAAGAGAATGCCGTTGGCATTAGCACCGCCCTTGATCAAGTTTTGTTTTAGTAATGTGAATTTCCATGTATGTATATTGTATATATTCTAGAATATGTAAATAAAACTTGATCTTATATGTTTAATAATGTAGGACCACATTATAATAATAATATCGTCTTTTATACTGCTCGATTAGGACTATTGAAATCTTATTATTCCAGCAGAAAGCCATAGGTATTTTTGTGTGGTAAAAATCCCAAATGGGAGGATAACTTGTCATGTCCCGGCTGGGTTTTCAGCTTACGACGTCTAGAATCTTTGGAATCATAGAGTGCCGCCTTTACCACTAAGCTACCTGACCAGACTAGGGCAGTATTTCTAGTAAACAAAAGGTCTGAAGAAATAGCAAATTGCTCTTTTCCGTATTCGTGAGCAATTGCTCCATGGAGTAGTAAGAGGTGGGCTTGTCCTACATCTTTTAAAGCAATTGCTTCAAATAAAATGAAAAGGTCAACTTTATGAATGCTTCATTTGCTTCTCTTTATGAAAACGGATCCCTACGCTACCTAGATTACAAGACAAGCGCGTTAACCTCTTGACTATCAGTGCAACATTTTGACGGAGCTTCCTAACAAATGCAGTGTGAAGATCCCAGATAACGTCTAGCAGATTTAATTACTGCAAGTTCAATAAAGCCATGCTTCACAATGCGCACTTGTACCACAGGAGGGAAAAACAATATTTGCATACATCGGTTTTGTGTTGGCCATTCGCAGCCGCTTTTTGGCACAGCCCCTTTATTAAAAACGCCAGTTCGAATCTTACCCAACTTCACGTCGGCGCGGCGCGCGCGGCGGCGGTTGATGGCATACATCAGTTGAGCGTTCCAGATCTCAAATTTCCGAAAATCTCCGTTTAAACAGTCATGCAACGCACTCTGATTTGTTTCTGCAATTAAATTAACCAATCAGAGAGCGTTGTGTGACAGTTGAAAGGGACATTTGGAGATTATGAGAGTGTTTCTGGAATAGGCTACAGTACTCATTCTATAACTGAAGTTGAGCAACGTCCAGCAAGGTCAGGACTTAATGGGTGACCACTCAAATTCGAACCCTCTGGCTATTCCAAATGCTTATGGCGGCTATTCTCGGCCCAACCCAGTGTGGAGGAGCTTCATGAGGTTAGCTGATTAGTGTGTCCATGTTAGTTCCCAGCAAGGTGAGGCTATAAAACCCCCATATACTTATTTAAAGTATAATAATAATAATAATACCGCCTTATTTATATTGCCCGATTAGGACTATTAAGTCCCATTGTTCCATCCGTAAGCCCAAGATGTATTATTATGTATTATAAAAATCCCAAATGCGAAGATAACTTGTCATGTTGCGGCTGGGTTTCAAACCCGCGACCTCTGGAATCTCTAGATTCACAGAGTGCCGCCTCAAACACTGAGCTACCGGGACAGACAGGACAATAAAGAAAAGTACGAAAAAAATCAAATATTAGTGCTTCGAACACACAACTTTTATTCTCTGAACATCTAAAGGGTATCATCCAGGACCTCTTCTCTTGAACCGATTGCAACAGTCTAAATTTAGCACACTGCTAACATTATGTAATTTCTCTTTTCATGTTTTTTCATGACGTCACTCTTTTTTCCACCAATGACATCATCGCACCCTGACGTATTTATTTTTTCACCCAAATGACATCAGCATGACGTATCTCAAGGTCATTTCGGTCATTTTGAACACTCGAACCCACGAGTCCCGGTACTATTTTTTGTTTTTGTTATTGTTATTTCAATATTTTTTGTTGTTAATTTCCTTGTTGTTACTTTATCTGCGTTGCTTTGGTTGTTTATGTTAATGAAGATGGTCTTCGGAACCATCTCCAGGTTCATTGAGTACTCTTTCAGAGGTAGTATCGGTATAGTAGCTTCACTCTTTGACTGTGCAGGAGGTCAAAGGTTATCCTGTGGGCCATGGAGGAAAAGATATTCCAGACTTTGCACAATCAGGCAACTATTTATACATCTGCTGAGTCATTGATTTTGTTCGTACTTGGACTGTGTCTACCATTGTGGAATAAGTTTTCTTTTGTTTATTACATTGGTGTTAATGGGGTCTGGCTGGGGGACTATAAACAGTGATTAGACCAGCAGTCTGGCTGGGGGACTATAAACAGGGAGTATACCAGCAGTCTGGCTGGGGTACTATAAACAGGGAGTAGACCAACATTGGCTTGGTCCTGGGGGCCCTTGTCAATTATTAGTCTCCTTGTAAAGACAGTGGTAGAAGTGCTGAGTCATTTCTCCACTGTCTGGCTACCATCGTTCACAATGACGCCACCATATGATGATGATTGGTGTTAAAGCATTGGTAGTTGTGGTTGCTAAAGCACTCGACTTGTTACAAGACATGTTTCCACCCAATGCATGGATTTTGGCAATTCAGTGTTAATCAATATCTCATGTGCACTGGTAGTCAAGTGGTTAACGCGCTAGTCTGGTAATCCAGGTAGCGTAGGGATCCGTTGGTTCGAATCCCAGCCAGTGCACAAACTTTTCCTCATTAATTTGAGTTTGGGACCACATAATAATTAGATGAGTGCCAAAACCAACCAATCTCAACCATGAGGTTAAACAACGTCGACCCTGCTTAAGCGGGATAAGACAGAGTAAAAGAAGAAGAAGGTGACGAGTTTGGGTAATTTTTATAGCAAACCACAAAGGACCAGGATTAACAAAGTAGCACCTTCACCACTTCAGATACAATGCAACAGTGATGAAAACACCACTTCAGAAAACCAGATCAAATATACGACCATGATCTTCAAACGGATTCCAAGAAAGGTCGCAATGTGTGTAAAAATTCCTGGAGCGAGAATGTACTCGCCGTCATAGCTGAAATACCCCGAGACCAAGTTCACAAGAACCTGATGATGACCTATCTGAAATTCTGAAAACACTGGAAATACCAGAAGGAAATTGGAAATATTCTAAACTTTGTTGTCAGTAATTGCACCTAACATTGTAATACTGTGAGTAGCTCACTCGCCTTGCACCCAAGTGATCTGAATTCGATGCCCGGTAGGACAGGATGTTTTCTACGCTATTATTATTATTAAATTCTTTATTAGATTATAAGACATATGTACAGTACAAATAACGATTACAAAAAATAAAAAAATGGAAACAGTATAAACAATATAAAGTCATAGCCAAAATAACCCAATTCATCCAATTATAATTACGATGACTCTATTCATTTATCCTTTACTTGTTTTAGAATATTTTGAGGATGACTGCACTTCAGGATCTATCTTATTGTTAAAGTTATCATACTTGTGTTCAGGCGCGGTCGGTGGTAAAATGTTTTGGGGGTGCTGCCATATAAACCAGACTAAACTGGGATTTATTGAGTCGCGTTTTTTCCGTATTTAAGTTTGAGTTTGTTTACCATGCCAATCATAATAATTATCCATTAATTATTCTAGAAATGCGTGTTATTTTTGATTGGGTACAAGTTAGGACTTGAGAAAATCCTCTCTTTTTCGTCTGAGAGTGCTGCAGTTCCGGAGCTCCTTAGCACCGGCCGCGCCTGCTTTCGTGATATCACAACTACTCAAACTCGCTTTACTAAATCTACACTGAAACCGGGACTTGAACCAACGACCTCCAAGATCCATCTTATTGGCTATTATTATAATTGGTTAAAGACATCTTTAAACTATCTGCTCAGTCATCTGTCAGATCCCATCGAATCTGATCAAACATCTTCAGTATCACTCTTGTCATCTCTCATCTCACGCTGGTGGAATTATTATAATGGGCGCCCAGGTGACACAGACCTAGATGCTTCTATTAATTTATTTATCTATCTAATTTACGGGGTTTACGCATTTAAACAGTGTCCCTAACAAAAATAAGATTATAAGATTAATATTAAATTTAAAGGATAGTGGCTTAGTTAGGCAAAAATAATTGTAAAAGAGGGTTTGATTTAGTTGTGATGGCTGTTGAGACGATGGGAGTTTGGTGTAAGGAAGGAAAAGAATGGATAAGGACAATTGGGAAGAAAATGATTGATAAAACTGGAGACCCAAGATCAAAGAGCTATTTAACAGAGAAAATAAGTTTAGCGATTCAAAGGGGCAATGCTGCCAGTGTGTTGTCAGCATTGCCTTCTGAAGAAATGAATGCATTGTTTTATTTATAAAATGAAAATAAAAATAAAATAAATATATAAAATCCACAAAATTGTAATTAGTTAGAACTGGAATAATTTCCGTTTATTGTATTGTAAATAAATAAACCTCTGGATAACCAGACGGATGTCTTGACCACTAATCAACCGGTACAAAAAAAAAAAAAAAAAAAATAACAGACGCTTTGACCATTGGCTACCAGGACAGACAAAAAAAATCGTAGATACACGAGTCTGTTGCATAAAATAAATGCAGTTACGTTCGACCAGAGACCAGGCAATTTGGTTTGGTAACATGGAAGACTTCTCGAAGATCCGTCCAGAGTAATTGATCCCTGAAGGTAGGGACATAAATCCAGTTGGGACATTGTACAGTAGGGGCTCGCTTCACGAACCTTAAAAAAAAGAAGAGTGTTTCACAGCCTTTTTCTTTCGTAGCCATGAAACAGGAGCTACTGTAGACACTTGTGGTCTGTGTTGTAGCTTGCTCATTCCGTAGTATGCCTCCCCTCTGATGGGCGAGAAGTGACACATTTCTTCCCATTTAGGTGCTGGGACAACACGAAAAAAAAAACTGTAACCAAATTAAGAATGCAAATTTTCGGGTCATCGAACCCGGGACCTTCCGCATGGCAAGCGAGTGCCTAACCACTGAGCTAATCGCGCCCTCAAATAATAATTTTAACCTACCGTACAAATAATAGTTCCATCTCTGTGGAGATACCTATCGGGGTTAAGTGGCAGAGAATGCCTAAGGCATTAACTTCGCCCGGGATTACAAAACAATAAATTTGTAATCATCATCAGCATAGGGCGGCATCATCGTGAACGATGGTAGCCAGACAGTGGAGGAATGACTCAGCACTTCTACCACTGTCTTTACAAGGAGGCTAATAACTGACAAGGGCCCCCAGAACCAAGCATTGGCTTGTCTACACCCTGTTTATAGTCCCCCAGGCAGACTGCTGGTCTACTCCCTGATTATAGTTCCCCTGCCAGAGAGACATTTAAACTGCAAATGGAGGGTGAGAAACATAGTGGTGTAAGTCCAAAAAAATTAAAAATGGGTTCATGTTAAAAACTAACTCCCCAGGCCGAGTTCTTTTCAGAAAAAAATAAAAATAATTGGTACTTACTCCAGTATTTTTCTGAAAAGAACTCGGTCTGGGGAGTTAGTTTTTAACATGAACCCATTTTTAATTTTTTGGACTTACACCACTATGTTTCTCACCCCTCCATAATATTAAATAACTTTTGTGCTATTGTAAATTTTCAATTAATTTTGTAAGTAAATATTTTCAAGCTAATTCATTTTTTGTTGATTGTTTTGTATAAAAATGTTGAAGTGAAAAGTTCCGTGGAACAAGCCTCAGATCGAACTTAGAGGCAAGATCGAAATACTTAAGACATTGTTTACCAGCATGAACTTAGCCAATGCTCTATTAGATTTGACTGGATGACACTATTGACAAGAGATGGCTTATAATTAGAATTTGAAATGGCAAGGAAGAAAATAGCAGATCAAATGGAGTAACCTGCTGATTTCTTCCAAGTATTTTAAGTACCTTCTATGATCTATCTATATTATAGTATTTAAAGAACCTATACAGGTATTATACTATGGTATTTAAATTAGAAGTCGAAAGGCTCTGAAGCCACAAAAAAAAGTATTTAATTTCATTTATCGAAACGTTCAAAATTGACATTTACATATTTCGTTTTAAAAACACTGCATATTATGGATACAATACTCAGTTATCTCCATAAATGCCATGGGATTGCATAACTCATATAGTAAAACGGCGTAGTATAATTTCTTATCATTTGTGCCATTTAGTCCTGAGAATAAAATTATCTGTTGAGCGATTATTATTATTTATTTTTAGGTCTTTTCGGCAAGTTTCAAATTTGTTTTATATAAATTGTATCTATGTATACAAGTATATCAAATAGTTTAAAAATAAGGAGGACAATAAATCAATAAGACTTGGTATAGCTATAGGAAAAATAAGCTTTATCATCAAAGCTAAATATGGCTAAAACACCAACGAAAAATAAGGGAGGGGAACATAAATTACATCACTAGCATCAAAAAAGTCCTCACGATGGTTGTTCACACATAGAAATATGTGGTTCAGGACGAGTCAACTTAGAAATAAAGTTGGCTGGAGACCATCATTCCCCCCTCCAGCTATAACCAATCTGGCTACAACAAAGAATTTTAGTATCTACCTCATTTATACTGCCTGACAATGACTTATGGGTTATATTATTCCAGAAGTAAGTCCAATTAGTATCAATAGGTAGGTAATCAAAATCCCAAGTGAGACGATTGTCATGTCCCGCCGCGGCTGGGTATAAAACCCGCGACCACTGGATTACCAGAACCAAGCCTTGACCACCGAACTACTGAGACTGACATCAAAACACACAAAAAATTACCAATACTAACATTAAATACCAACCACTATCAGTTAACCTTTTCTTTCTTTGTACATACCGAATTTCTTCAGATAATACAATCATGGTACCGCAGCAACTTGCATCTTCTTGGTTTAAAATAAACTGCAGCCGACCACCAGTTTAACTTGGTTGCTTTGCAGGATGATCACATTATGCAAAGGATAAGCATACCTAAAAATACCGGGTGCACCAGAAAATATAGCCGGGTGGTCTAGAGCTAGAGCTTATTTTCGGGCGATTTTGGGAAATGGCAACTGCTGTTTCGGGTAAGGGCTACCCCCGATGTCATCACATGGCGATTTAAAAAATTAATTAATCATCCAAATTATAGACCGATTGGTGTTCAAGGCGCAGATCTGTTTTGAGGTGGCGCCTTAGCAGAGGACTAAAAACAGAGATCAGACTAGGACTAGTCCAGCCTAATAAGAGAGGCTAGCTTGCAGTTCATCATCATCATCATAGGGTGGCGTCATCGTGAACGATGGTAGCCAGACAGTGGAGGAATGACTCAGCACGTCTACCACTGTCTTTATAAGGAGGCTAATAATTGACAAGGGACCCCAGAACCAAGCCAATGCTGGTCTACTCCCTGTTTATAGTCCCCCAGCTAGACTGCTGGTCTACTCCCTGTTTATGGTCCCCCAGCTGGACTGTTGGTCTACTCCCTGTTTATAGTCCCCCACCCTGTTGCAGTTCCCCAAGGGTTTAATGGCGTATGGAAAATAAGTTCAAGTTCTCATAATGGATGATCGCACTTATTATAAAAACAAGTGGTTCAACTTTTCATCCAAAGTTGATTGAAGACCATCACTCCCCCACAGTTGTAGCCAAGCTGGTTACAAAAAAAATCTTGATTTTTATTTACAATACATTCATAAATATCACACGAGCTGAAAAAATTAAAAAAAAATAATAATAATTTTGTAACACTCTTCACAACATTGGAAATATCAATTATTGTGATGGTTAAAAAAAAAAAAAAAAAAAAAATGAAAAAACCCATTTTCACATTTTGTTCCATTCTGCAAAACAATAGAAAAATCCCAGTTGCTTGTGAAAGATAAACTACTAACGACCATGAAAATCCCTCCCAAGTCAAGAAGTCAATCGAGATAGTCATAAATACGAAACCCCAACGCCCCCAAAACAAACCAGCGATGTGATTCCGTCAAAAATTCACTGGGAAATTCCCGGTCATCTATGTGGATGTTGAAAAACCTACATGATTCCCAAGAAAACTCCTATTGGGACACTCACAATCAGATACGTATTAACTTCCAAAATAGATATGTTAATAACGTATTCTGCAGTATCAGTGTAGTTAAAGTCAACATAATAATCAAACTCTTTAGTGGAAGGTAACCACCAGGCGAGATAAATGCTCAGAACATTTTCTACCACCTAACCCTCAGAGCCTTATTATTATGTGGTCGCTAACTCGAATAAATGAGGAAAAATTCATGCATTGGGTGGGATTCGAACCAACGGATCCCTAAACTACCTGGATCACCAGACCAGCGCGTTAACCACTTGACTACCAGTGCACAATGCACATGTATATCAAGGTTGGACCATAACTGATTAAAACACAAGATAACAAACACAAGAAGATACCACCGATTAGTAAAAATACCAGAAGAGTTAATGATAGGGTGGCGTCATCGATGGTAGCCAGACAGTGGATGAATGACTCAGCACTCCTACCACTGTCTTTACGAGGAGGCTAATAATTGACAAGGCCCCCCTAGAACCAAGCCAATGCTGGTCTACTCCCTGTTTATAGTCCCCAAGCCAGACTGCTGGTCTACTCCCTGTTTATAGTCCCCCAGCCAGACTGCTGGTGTACTCCCTGTTTATAGTCCCCCAGCCAGACTGCTGGTCTACTCCCTGTTTATAGTCCCCCAGCCAGACTGCTGGTGTACTCCCTGTTTATAGTCCCCCAGCCAGACTGCTGGTCTACTCCCTGTTTATAGTCCCCTAGCCAGAAGATTTAATAGGATGAGTAACTAACCCTATTTTAACTACAGGACAATCAAGACGTGATACCACTGCCTTTACAAGGAGGCTAATAATTGACAAGGGCCCCCAGAACCAAGCCAATGCTAGTCTACTCCCTGTTTGTAGTTCCCCAGCCAGAAGATTTAGTAGGATGAGTAATTAACCCTATTTTAACTACAGGACGAGACCATCACGTCTTGATGGTTTTAGCGATAATTAAGGACCAGATTAGGTGACCTTGCTGATAAGATTAAGACTAAATCCCTGACTGGACCGATAATGATGGAAATCTCTGAGTGATCTTTAACTCTAATCTACAGGTGACATCTGATTGATATTTTTCATTCCCGTTAAACGATTTATGAATCATTGGTTTTTTGTATTAGCTTTGGGAAAGTGTTGCTTTGTAAACTGTATGTATATTGATTCTAGAAAGAACAATTTATCTTGATAAATAAATAAAAATTATAGTAGTATGCAAGCGCCGCCATTGAGAAAATGATTTCGGGGTGCTGCCACATGAACCGGACTAAAAAGAGATTTATATAGAGTCGCTCTTTCAGTATGAAAAGAGTTTTAGTTTGTTTACCATGCTAATCTCAATAAATATGCATAATTATTCTAGAAATAATGTGTGACAGTTTAAAAAAAAATCATTTGATTTCAACCTACGATAGTGCATATTATCATCTGCCCTGGTTGTATGGTCAAGGCGTCTGATTATTAATCCAGATGTCGCGGGTTCGAAACTAAGCCGGGACATGATAAGTTATACTCCAATTTGGGAATTTTGGGAATGATATATGAATCATTCATTGGTTTTAAATTTCATTGTAGTATGCTGATAAAGATTTTCTTTTGTTAATATGAATCATTTGATTTCAAATAATAATACAGTGCATATTATCATCTGCCCTGGTTGTATGGTCAAGGCGTCTGACAGTTAATCCAGAGGTAGCGTGTTCGAAACCCAGGCGGGACATGACAAGTTATCCTCAAATTTGGGAATGATTAATGAATCATTGGTTTCTAATTTCATAGTAGTATGCTGATAAAGATTTTCTTTTTGTTATTATGAATCATTTGATTTCAAATAATACGTTGGTATGATCTGCCTTTAGGGTTTCAGAGGGAATTCCATAAAGGAAAATTAGAACACTGACTACACTCTATATATTTGGTTTTAAAGACATCCCTCCTACCTTTTTGTTCGTTTTTGTAAAATAAAATGAATAAAAAAACATCATACCTAGTGAGAAAGATTTTTAAACGAAGCTGTAGAAAAAGACCCTCCATGGATATTTTTTATAAAAAGTTTGACATATTTAGAAAAAAAATATCTCAATTTTTTGTAGTTAACTTAATTGTATCTATCTTGTACTGCATTTTACTATACACCTTTTTTTAATGGTTAAAATACATATAAATATATTATTTAACAACTGCACACTCAATGACGTGCTGTTGGCACGGTAGAATAATAATAATAATAAATCATGTATTTTATTTTTCATATTTTTTTTTGTATACAGAGGACCCATCCTAAGCCATTTTTATTTGGCTTCTAAGATGTACTGAACACAATTTTTTTTTTACATAATTTAAGGATGTTGTTTTAGACTGTTGTTTTTTTGCTTCTGTTTAGTTTGAAG
>JAMCCL010000949.1:0-11950 GCA_024516035.1 Bactericera cockerelli | reverse complement strand
TTTTTTTTATGAAAGTATGAAATATAAATTAGGTACTAAAAGATGGACTGTCCCAGATTGAATTTGTAAAAGATCAAACCTCAGCTTGCCTGATTGGGGCACATATATTTCTCATTTATATAGGGGAGATTTATTAAATACATTATAATTTAAGACACTTAGAAAATAAAATATAAGAACATAAAATACGAACATGAAAATTTGCGAAAGAACATAAAATACCTACCTACGAACATGAAATAAAGTTTAAGTCTAAAGTTTAGCTGAAAACTTGTAAGACAAAGCTTTAACAAAAGTTGGTCTGTCAATTTTCTTCTGTTTGTACTCTTGTATCTCGTCTATTACAAATTTCTCTTTATCTGTGGTAGCTTTAGAACGCCTTATTTTCCTTTGCGTTGATTTAATTTTTATATTGCTCACTAACTGAACTTCCACCCAGAGTCTCGACCAATTGAAGATATTAGGGTGAGGGTGATAAAACATGCTGTTTAATTTTGCATGAAAACTTTCACAAGCATTAGTAGTACTGAACCACAACTCTGTTTTCAGGTGGTTGTATGGAACATTATATCCTCTGCAAAGCAATCTTATATTAGGATATATGAGTGACCGCAGTTGGACGTTTTAAAAAAAAAAATCGTGACCGCAGTTCGGATGTCCCATTTTTAGACATCTACCACTTGACCGCAGATCGGACACAGCCAACCCAAGGTCCCCCAAATGGGCCGCCCGCTTATATTTTAGAATTATTTTTTTTTGGTCTGGGCTCATTGTCGTTATATCTTGATCACTTTAGACACCTCACTTAATTTTCAATGCCAAGTTAAGGGCATGAAGTCGGGTTCCTAAGCTTATATTTTAGATTTTTTCTTTCTTCATGTCTTTCACGATTGTTTGGGGGTCCTGTTGGCCTAGGAAGTAAAAAAAAAGCCAAATCAATTTATTTTTCAACGTAGAGTCCATTTCTGCAATAAAAATCGCAATATTTGAAATTCATGTTGAACTTTTCGCTGGCTGAAAGTACATGATATGCATGGGAACTATGTTTTCCGCTACCTTACACTCTGCCGAGCTGTCTCTTTCTTTGTATAGGCGTTCTTCACACCTCGGCCGAGGTGTTTGATATTGGAGATAACATCGATGTGATTTTAACTCAGTATCACCCTATCCATACTTGTCTGTCTCCATGCGTATTGGGGTTATAGGGCAATTTGAATTGGCTATAGCAACTTAAGTAATTGACACAAAATTTGGGATTCGCGGCACAAAATAACACAAAATTCAAGGATTAATTTGACACTAAAAAAGTATTACAAAACAAAGGTGGTGGTGGTGTTGGGGAAATGGGTATGGGATAGGGGGGTCTCCAGAAAACCGAAATAGCGCCCTTGTTGTTTGAGCACAAAATTCGGGGTTTGCTGCACAAAATAAGAACAAAATTCTCATGTAAAAAAAAAAATAGATTTCGAAGGTGGTGGTTCTACCGTTTCCCCAGCACCACCAAATTGAAATGGGCGTATCGCCCTTACTGTGTTGAGCACAAAGTTCGGGGTTTGTCGCACAAAATTTACACAAAATACCCATGTAAAAAACATTACATTTCAGAGGTGGTGGTGCTGGCGAAATGGAACCGGAAAATAAGTCTATTTTAGAATATTGAGGATACATGTAAAATAACTTGTTTCTGTGTGATTTCAGACCATGCCGAACTCTTACAACAGGAGAACCCAACCGACGCGTCGGTTGGGTTATGAGAATATGAGAATAAGGAATATGAGAAATCATATTCCTTACGAAACCTTAAGACGAAGGTAAGTTACATTGTTTTTCATTACTACTTTCCGTTACACAATAAAGCTTTGTTAATCTTACTTATAATGTGCACTTGGAAAAAATTGCACATTGTTATCTAATGTAGTGCACGCCGTGCACTGGTAGTCAAGTGGTTAACGCGCTAGTCTGCGAATCCAGGTAGCGTAGGGATCCGTTGGTTCGAATCCCACCCAGTGCATGAATTTTTCCTCATTAATTTGAGTTTGTGACCTTGCAAGAGTAAGACTGTGAGGGTTAGGTGGTACAAAATGCTTTGAGCATTAACCTCGCCTGGTGGTAACCTTCCACTAAAGAGTATTATTACTATTTTATGGCTTATTACGTGATATTTGTCACAAATCTCATCTTGATAACATCAACAAACAAATTAAGTTTGAGCCTCGTAAATTTTGGAATTATGTTGATGCATCGCGAAAGGTCAATGGTTTTCCAAAGAACATGTTTCTACGGAACGTAACAAGCTCAAACCAAAATGATACCGCCAATCTTTTTGCTGATTCTTTTGCTTCTGTTTATGTCGCATCTAATCGTCCTGTTCCGAATTATGATGTGAATAACTTCATTGACTTTAACAATTGTCGGTTTTCTGCGGAAGAAATTCACAGAGCCCTTTCTTCTCTTAAATCTAAGTTTTCATCTGGACCGGATAAGATTCCAAGTTTTGTGCTGAAAAAATGTTCTAAAGTCTTGGCTGAGCCATTGTCCGTGATTTTCAATGAGTCACTTTCATCTGGAGTTTTTCCTCAAACTTGGAAGAAGAGTTTTGTTCTTCCCATTTTCAAATCTGGAGACCGATGTAACATTGGAAATTACCGAGGAGTCTGTATCCAGTCGGTCATTCCAAAGGTGCTGGATAAGCTCGTTTGTAAGCAGTTATCCTTTGCTTGCAAACAACTTCTTTCAGTTTATCAACATGGTTTCATTAGTCATAGATCGACTGTCACCAATTTGTTGCTGTACCAACATAATATTCTACATGCCTTTCAGTCTGGTCAGTCTGTTCATTCCATCTATACAGATGTGGCCAAGGCTTTCGACCGTGTGGATACTCGGTTATTGTTCGCTAAGTTAAGGTCATATGGTATTGGTGATTCCTTCCTAAAGTGGCTTTCTGATTACTTATCTGATCGAACTCAATGGGTTAAATTGGGTAATTCTGTTTCTCTGCCAATTAAAGTTCATTCAGGTGTAGGTCAGGGCAGCCATATTGGGCCTCTCTTGTTTTCGTTGTTTTTCAATGACTTACCAAACATTATTAAAAATTCTTCTATTCTTCTCTTTGCGGATGATGTAAAACTATTCAAAGCTATCTCACATCAGAATGATTGTGTTCTTCTGGAGGATGATCTGTTAAGTCTTCATCGTTGGCTCATTGAAAATCCCTTGGAGCTATCACTTCACAAGTGTGCGGTTATGAAGTTTACTCGTGGCAATTCTGTCAATCATACTTACTCTATTGATAATGTAGCACTATCTAATGTTTGTCAAATTAAGGATCTAGGTGTTCTTGTTGATCCTTCGCTCTCATTTTGCTCTCACATCGCTAGTCTATCAATGCGTTGCCACAGACTTTTGGGGTATGTTTTCCGAAATTCCAAAGGTCTTTCTTCAGAGGCGTTTTTGATACTCTATAAGTCATTGGTGCGCTCTCTTGCAGAGTACGCCAGTCCAGTTTGGTCTCCTCATTATGAGGTTCACAGGCATATGATAGAACGGGTGCAGAAAAGATTTTGTTCTTATTTCCACTATCGATATCCTAGGGAAGTGTTAACTCTTAGTTCCTTGGTTGAACGTCGATTACAGGCGGATCATAGTTTCTTTGAAAAACTTGTGTCAGGTCAGATTGATTGTCCCAATTTGCTTGAACTAGTAAATCTTGACTGCTCACGTAGAGTTCGTCTCAGTAAAACGTTTTTTGTTGAGAAATGTAGCACAAATTATTTATACTTTGCCCCTATCAATAGAATGATGCGTGCGGCAAACTAGTTTTCTTTGTAAAAAAACTTTTTTCATGTCTTTCACCTACATAATATGTATTATTTTAAAAATATTTTGTATGTTTTTAACTGTAACATTTTGTAATTTGTGTACATATATTGGGTTATTCCCGTTTAATAAAAAAAATTAAAAAAAAAAAAATTAAAAATATTGTTATTGTAGTTATTTTTTTATTAGCTTAGAAAGAAAAAGGTACCCAAAAACCATTCCTGGAACATTTTTAATGAAAATTTAAAGTTAATACTTGGAATGTTAGGAAATGATTTAGGCAGCCCTGAAAGATTCAAAGCTGAGACACTACTGTACCAAGTTTACTTTTTCTCTCAAAGAGTCAGAGTTTTAATAGATTTAGATCAAAAATACTCAATCTTGGGCCACATCTGAGTGTTCCAAGGTATATATGCAGGCTGCAGTTCTCAAAACAGGTGTAGAAATACAAGTAAATACATTTATTAAAAAGGAAAAAGTAAGGGTTTGTGGAAAAGATTCTCAATGGGGTATAGGCATATAGGCAATGAACTTTTTTTAACGGTAGCATTTTTTATAATAAAATAAAACTATAATAACAGGTTCAACCTTAATTTTATTGTCTTCCAGAAGGCTGCATATGGCTGATTTAGCTTTACCAAAATCACAAGGTAGCATGTAGGTAATACCTACATGCTTTTTTCAGGGCTAAATCTTTTACTTACAATGATCTAAAATTTAACAGTATTTTTTTTTTTTTTTTTTTTTTAATTTTCAAGACTCTGAATTCGCAAGTTGAAAGGGGTCGGTTGGGTACCGCCGGACAGAAGAAAAAGCCAGCGTAAGTACAGTTATAAAAAATGGGTAGTATACATGATGCTGCACATATCTTAAACCTTCACACCATGAATAATAAGTAAGAATAGAAATTATTGATTTGATATGATGATATAAAATTATAAAGCGTTCAAGAGTTGATGATGAACTGGTTCACTAGAACTCTGAGCACACAATTCCCATTATAATTTCAAGTCACATTTTGATAAAATGGTGCACTGCACATTCAAGGGTCATTGTGTACTGTACTATTCTGCCTGTAAATACTGATGTCATTAGTTAATAGAACCCAAATCAAAGGTTGTATATTTGATCCATACCACTGACATGTGGTAGAGTTCCAAGCATGCAGGCTGCATTGCCGCGTTGGATCGCTATGGATATTCTCTCCAACAAGAATTCTTTGGCACTTTTAGTGCTGTTAATTATTTATTAGTTAATAATAATTTACGGCGCAAACGACCTATTGTAACACAGTGTTAAAGCGCCAAATTGGAATGTTTTTTTTTTTTTTTTTTGAAGGATATTTATATTTATTTATTGACATATTATATAGTCTACTCCTGCTCCATCTTCAATAATAATTGCTGATTTGAACCGCTGTCTCGTTCCTCTCGACCTTAGGGACACTGCTCTTACAATTGCCAGTTGGATCTTGGCTTTCAACCAACTGAAAATTTGAGAATAACTTCTCTTCCATTTGTCAGTCAGTGCTTGGGATAATCTCTTTATAAACTGCTCAAACAAAATTGGAAAAAATAGTTAATAGTCCTTCACCCATGCTTGCTTTACTTACTTTTAATTTTTGTTTGTTTGTCTTTTTACAGATTTCAAACCAAAAAGACAAATCTGTCCATCTTTAAAAGAAAGAGTAAGTTAAAAAAATACCTTCATATATTTTCAGCCTCGTAAAGTGGACTTTACCAATATTACTTTCGAGGAATTTCTAGTGGGTATTAGAAATCGGAAGTATTGTGTTCGTTTTATAAAAAAATATATTTTTTGCTCCGATTTCAATTTTTTCATATTTCTGGACGTTTCATAACCTCCTGAGCAACATTGGTTTTGTGTCGGTCTGTTAACCTGTGAGTACTCGCGTTAAAATCCGAACGTCTGTACACGCGTGATGAAAAAAAAGCTCACACCTGGTTTTGCTTTGTATTTCGTTCTGCTTGAAGAGTTATGTAATATTTTTAAGATACATTAAGTTGACTAATGTATTTAAACTATATTTAAAGTAATTTTAGCAACTTTTTTTCCAAATGGTTGCAGTTCGAACCCCTGATTTGACATTTTTTTTTTTTTCCTAAATTTGTTCATCGTTAGCCATACTGACATAAGTTTGTAGGGCAATTCACAGTTTATCTTATAATCAAAAATATTATGTTAGGCTAAAAACAGAAACGATAAAAAAATAAATGTACTTAGATTATACCAGGAGGTAGGTAGGTAGGTACCCATTATAATAGGTGGAGAAAGATTACAAAGAATACTAACTATTTCAGTATCCAGCAAAAAAAAGTGTAGGAAGGTACCTAACTACCTATTATTATTACAAAGAAATTTTATTAATGTTAGTTAAAAATCATTAAAATAATTATTATAACAATAGTGAACAATCACGAATTAGGTAGGTAAATACACTAATTTTCTTTAAAAAAAATATATTTTTTTTGTATTTTAAACAATTGTTATTATTATATTACTTAATTAATTAAAACTAATTATTATAAATATTTAATTAAATTAAACTAAACAGTTAGTAACAGAAAAAAAAAACTCTCAAAAAAAAGTTACGTCTGTACACGCGTGATGAAATAAATTCTCACATTTCAGACCGATCTGAACTTTTCGCCACGTCACGAGCAACAGAAATTCAAAATAGCTCAAAAGACTGTAGTGTAGATACATCTAGATAAACATATTATCAACAGCTACTCCAAGTCCCTACAGGTTAGGACCAATATTGATCAAGTTGTAGCGGTTTTGCCGAGCGTATGAGAATTTTTCCCTAGTGCGTGTACTCACGGGTTAAAAATATCCCCCCAAAAACACCATTTCGTGGTTAAAAAAAGAAGAACGCCTCACTCAAAGAATGATGATAATTAGCTAAAAATAAATGATATCAAATTGAGAACACCTTGTCCCCTCTCTTTCTATATCTCTGATATCCTCTCTGAATTTATTCCTCTTATGTTTAGCTTTATTTATCCTTTCTAGGGGTCATCCCAAACTTGATTTCTCTTTAAATTTACTTGTTGCACGGCAATAAAAAATGGCGGTCGGAGTATGATTTTTCTGAAGTTATTTGATTTGAATCGAGAAAATTACACCGCGACCGCCATTTTTTATTGCCGTGCAACAAGTAAATTTAAAGAGAAATCAAGTTTGGGATGACCCCTAGAAAGGATAAATAAAGCTAAACATAAGAGGAATAAATTCAGAGAGGAGTGTAGAGATATAGAAAGAGAGGTTACAAGGTGTTCTCAATTTGATATCATTTATTTTTAGCTAATTATCATCATTCTTTGAGTGAGGCGTTCTTCTTTTTTTAACCACGAAGTGGTGTTTTTGGGGGGATATCAGTTCTTTTTGTACGAAAATATAGGTTCATACACTACTGAAACATTAGGAATGACAAAAGTAAATAAGCTGGGAAAATGTGAATGTACCAAGATGTCTTTTTTAGGATATAGTTTTAGCAGTACGTATTTAATTTTTCTAAGGTCAATATGTATTTGGATCACAGATTTGGCCCCCTAAGTCCCCAAAGTGCGTAAATAATATAAAAATTTGCAATGCAAGATCTTTTGATTCTATTCTCCACATGATTAGGTTTATCTTTCAATGCTAAATAGACCTCGGAGCCTCCTATGAGGGACACTAAAGGGACACAAATGCCAAAGAAATTAATTTGTAATCACCTTATCAAGGTGAGGTAATGAGTTCTCTCCCGTTGACCTTTTCTTACCCGTATTCTCTCCGGCTTGTTGCAGGGGTCACCACGAGTATCTCTCCCGGAAATAAGACCATGCTTTTTTACATTATTTATTTAAGAAAATGAAAACTATAAAATTATCATTTTTATATAAGAATGGGCCTTTTATAAGGAAATCTTTTAAATCTCTAACTAATGAAAGGCAATGCCTTCAGTGTTTAGTAGAGTTAGGTAAAATACAAAGAAGGCCATGCCTCAGGAATATAGTATATAGGGTTAAGGATAATACATAGAAGGCAATGCCTCGGGATTATAATAGGCTTGGTAAATATATAGAAGGCCATGCCTTGGGTTTATCATAGGGTTAGGAAAAATACATAGAAGGCCATGCCTCAGGTCTATATCAATGATTCCTAGGTGTTTCGATTATAATTTTTATGCTAGGCCTAAACTATGTAAGTATAAAATCAGGTAAAAATGCAAGCGACGCGACGGGAGACAATTTGGTGTTGATAAAACCATGAGCGGGAGAGAACTCGGTTGTGAAGTCCCTTATCAATACCTCACGAGGTATGAGTGTACCCCGGACATAATGGACAGAGAAAAAAAAAACTTCCCTCTAGGGGATCGAACCCAAGCCTAGTATGCTACCCACTTGGCCAAAGTCACTACTTTGTCACAACTTTTAGTGAGTAGCATCGACATTATGAGAGCTACACAATTCATCATATTTTATCTCCATCCAACCATGATTGTCCAAAATCAATCTCGTAATGCCGCCACAGGTCATTGTCCAATTCTGCAACTTCTAAAATTTTCCTCGCGAGGGTAATGGGCTCGTCATGAAGATCAAATATAAAGATCGGAAAAACAAAACAACGTTAAGCCCAAATTGAAAATATAGAGCTAAAAAATTTCGTCCCCGCCAGGATTCGAACCCATGCTGACTGGGTGGCAGGTCGAGCATGCTACCAATAGACTAAGTTATCTTCTACAGACACGGACGGAAAATGAACTAAATTAATACTTGGAAACTTAAACTTTAAAATTTTGCAGTGAGAGAGCGAGGTCATCTCGAAAAATACATACTGGCCAAGATCTGACCACTAAGCTAAGAATTCGAAGGTACCTACCCGCCAAAGAAAATGAAAAGGCCACCAGGTGCCACCGAGTGGACGGGATGAAGGAATAAAATCAATAAATTTGGTATCTGCTCATCAAGATCTTTCATTTGATACCACTTAAGACTAGTATTATCCTTTTACGGTGCTTCGCTATGTGCCCTCCAGAAAAAGAATGGAGGTTTGAGACCTATTGCTGTTGGAAACTGTTTTCGCCGTCTAGTAGCAAAAGTCGCCTGTTTCCAAGTTAGAAATGAATTGAACAGTTATTTGCTTCCCCATCAAGTTGGTGTTTCAGCCCAATATGGTTGCGAGAGTGCTATCCATGCTGTTCGTACATTTGTGAATCATGCAGAGAATGTCGACAAAGTCCTTTTGAAAGTTGACTTTTTCAATGCCTTCAACACCATTGAACGTGACTCTTTGTTAAAACAAGTCAAAGAAAAAATTCCAATGCTATATCTTCTTTTATACCAAAGCTACAGGAACAAGTCTCAATTGCTCTTTGGAGAAAAGGGAATTTGGTCGGAGATCGGAGCACAACAAGGTGATCCTTGTGGCCCGTTAGCTTTCAGTTTGGTCGTCCAGCCTATAGTAAAAAGCTTAAGCTCAAAGCTCAATGTTTGGTACTTAGATGATGCAACTATTGCTGATACATATGATATTGTACTACAAGATCTTACAACCCTCTTGAACTTGGCAAAAGAAGTCGGACTAAAGATTAATCCGAAAAAATGCGAGCTGTACTTTTGTTCCAATGTGATAGAAGAAGATGTTTTGGGCAGATTTAGAGAAATAGCTCCTGGCATCAAAGTTTTACAACAACAAGAAGTAACCTTACTAGGAGCCCCTTTATTTGACTGTGGTTTCAAAGAACATGTAGTGCGGAAAACTGAAGAAGTGAATTTCCTCTTTGACAGAGCTACTAGTTTAAATGCTCACACTGCATATACTCTTGTAAAGAACTGCCTCTTCATTCCCAAATTTAATTTTCTTCTTAGGACTTGTCCTTTTTGCAAGTTTCCAGAAATATCCAACAACATTGATAAATCATTGAAGATCTCACTGGAAAATATATTGAATTTAAAACTTGATGGAAACCAATGGAACCAAGCATGCCTTCCCATCAACAAAGGGGGCTTGGGAATAAAAAGAATCCGAGACATATGTCTTCCTGCATTCCTAGCTTCAACTCATGCTGTGCAAACTCTGGTATCTCAACTACTCCTATCTCAGGATACCACTGTTAATGTACACTTGCGTACTGAGGCAACGGATTTGTGGTCAATGTCACACGATATTATTCCAGATGTGAAGCAATGCCAGAAAGCTTGGGATAAAATCCACATCGAGCAAATCATTGATAAAGAAGTGTCACTTAGAACGGCAGTTGACTCAGCTCGAATGAATGCCTTACAAGTAAAAGAATCCAATGCGTGGCTTCACTCTATCCCTTCCCCAAACCTAGGAACCCGCCTTGACGACAAATCTTTTCGATTTTGTATTGGATTGCGTCTTGGTTCAAATATTATTACCACCCACAAATGTGTTTGTGGTCAGATAGTTGACAACACCGGACTACATGGGTTAAGCTGCAAGAAAAGTGCTGGAAGGATACCAAGGCATTCAGAATTAAATGCTATTGTACATCGTGCCCTCTCATCAATCAACTTCCATCCCACCTTAGAACCAACAGGTATATCACGTAACGATGGAAAACGTCCGGATGGCATGACGATGATAGCTTGGTCCAAAGGTATGAAGCTCGTGTGGGATGTTACATGTGTTGACACGATGGCCTTTTCTTATCTAGAACACACATCCAGACAAGTTGGCGCAGCAGCTGAAATTGCATGCAGAAAGAAACATAATAAATACAGCGAAATATCATCGGACTTCATATTCTTAGGGCTTGCCTTAGAAACATATGGCCCCTTCTGCAAAGAAATGAAGGAGTTTGTTGACCATCTTGGCAACAAACTGATTGAAACATCTGGAGATAGCAGGGCCAAAGATTATTTATACCAAAGAATTTCGATGGCTGTACAGAGGGGCAACGCTGCATGTGTGGAAGGAACCATGCCCCTGTTGATGCATTCAACGAAATATTCATTTTATAAAAACATGTATTGAATAAATAGTATTATCCTTCAATTGCCGATTTGGGCTCCCAAAACCCGAGGCCGCCCAAATGGGTCGCCCGCTTATAATTTAGAATTTTTTTTGGTCCGGGCTCATCTCCATTATATCTTGATCACTTCAGACACCTCACTTAATCTTCAGTGCCAAGTTAAAGACACGAAGTCGGGTCTCAAAGGATCCGTATGAAAAAAAAACAGAAAAAAAAAAAACAAAAAACAAAATTATGAATCTTTTCATGTCTTTCACGATTGTTGGGGGGTCTCGAAAATAGGGTTCCCGGTGGCCTAGGAAGTCAAACAAAGAGTCAAATCAACTTATTTTTCAACGTAGAGCCCATTTCTGCAATAAAAATCGCAATTTTTGAAATTCATGTTGCACTTTTCGCTGGCTGAAAGTACATGAAATGCATGGGAACTATGTTTTCCGTAACCTTACACTCTGCCGGGCTGTCTCTTTCTTTGTATAGGCGTTCTTCACACCTCGGCCGAGGTGTTTGATTCCTTCTAACGCGCAAATCTCGAAAACTACTCAACGGATTTTGATGAAATTTTGCACACATGTAGGAGACGTTTTGTAGATGGTCCCATTTTCAATTAATCAAATTCGCACTAGCGGTTCTGGGTGAAAGAGACCATGCCTCTGACCACTAAATTTTTACTTAAACGCCTATATCTCTTGAACGGTATACCCGATTTTGATGAATGTATATGCATATTATTGTTTTACATAGGCTGTTTATATTTATTTTTTAATTAATAATAGTTTAACTGTGATGTTTAAAAAAATCCGAAATTTTGGACAAAAAAGTGAAAAAATAAGGTCCATGACTTGCCGATACAGAATTTTTTGTAGAATTTAGAATGTAGAAAAATAGCATTGTACCATATGAAACAAATTTGAAGAAAATCGGTAAATTAGTTTTGGAGATACAAGTGATTCAGTAGAAAATCTCAAAATTGCCACGTGTATAATGTACTAGCGGGTTACACCCGTCGCTTCGCCAGCCCATAAAACACACATCACACCACACATCCACACGCACACCCACACACACCCATATACACCCACACACACCCATACGCACACCCACACACACCCATACCCACGCACACCC
>JAMCCL010000948.1:0-12040 GCA_024516035.1 Bactericera cockerelli | reverse complement strand
GCTAAAAATTTTTTTTACATTTTGTAATGTATAACTACACCATACATTCAATACATTTTTATACTTAGCAACGGAATGATTTTTCAATTTTGCAGATTTCGCGTAAATATTTTTTTTCGGTTTCTCACAAAAACCCCAAGCAAAAATTTTTTTTTACATTTTTTATCTGTAGGTAAAACACATCCAAAATTTAAATACATTTCTAATACTATACAACGAGATGTTTTTTTAAATTTTTCAGATTTCGCTTTTAAATAGGGTTTTTTGGGTCCAGGGAAAAACACAACTAGAAAATTATTTTACATTTTTTAATTTTAGGTCAACTACACCCTACAGGGGCAATACATTTCTAATACAAACAAGGGAATTTTTTTTCTTTTTTCAGATTTCCGGTAAAATATTTTTTTTTCGGCTCACAAAAACCACAATTCTGGGGAAAATTTTTTTTAAAAATTTTTTTTGTAATCTTAGGTCAAACTACATCCATACATGTGCAATACATGTGTCAAAGTAACTATAGCAAGGGAGATGATTTTTAAAATTTGCAGATTTCGCGGTGAAATATGTTTTTTTTCGGGTCTCAGGGAAAAAACCCGACAAGGCTGGGAAAATTTATTTTACATTTTTGTAATCTTATCAAACTACACCCATACATGTGCAATACATGTGTCTAAGTACTATAGCAACGGAGATGATTTTCAATTTTGCAGATTCGCGGTGAAATATGGTTTTTCGGGTCTCACGGAAAAACACAATGCTAGAAAATTTATTTACATTTTTGTAATCTGTGGGTCAAACAAACATCCATACATGTGCAATACTTGTCTAAGTACTATACAACGGAGATGATTTTTAAATTTTTGCAGATTTCGCGGTGAAATATGGTTTTCGGGTCTCACGGAAAAAACACAATGTGGAAAATTTATTTACATTTTTTAATCTGTAGGTCAAACTACATCCATACATGTGCAATACATGTGTCAAGTACTATAGCAACGGAGATGATTTTTCAATTTTGCAGATTTCGCGGTGAAATATGGTTTTTCGGGTCTCACGGAAAAACCAAGTGCTAGGAAAATTTATTTTAACTTTTTGTAATCTGTAGGTCAAACTACATCCATACATGTGCAATACATGTGTCTAAGTACTATAGCAACGGAGATGATTTTTCAATTTTGCAGATTTCGCGTGAAATATGGTTTTTTCGGTCTCACAAAAACCACAAGTGCTAGGAAAATTTATTTTACATTTTTGTAATCTGTAGGTCAAACTAACATCCATACATGTGCAATACATGTGTCTAATAACTATAGAACAGGAGATGATTTTTCAATTTTGCAGATTTCGCGGTGAAATATGTTTTTTTCGGGTCTCACGGAAAAACACAACTAGAAAATTTATTTACATTTTTGTAATCTGTAGTCAAACTACATCCATACATGTGCAATACATGTGTCTAAGTACTATAGCAACGGAGATGATTTTTCAATTTTGCAGATTTCGCGGTGAAATATGGTTTTTGGGTCTCACGGAAAAACCACAAGCTAGAAAATTTATTTTAATTTTTGTAATCTGTAGGTCAAACTACATCCATACATGTGCAATACATGTGTCTAAGTACTATAGCACGAGATGATTTTTCAATTTTGCAGATTTCGCGGTGAAATATGTTTTTGGGTCTCACGGAAAAACACAAGTGCTAGAAAATTTATTTTACATTTTTGTAATCTGTAGGTCAAACTACATCCATACATGGTTTTTTTCGTAAATACACAATAAGGAAAAATATTTTAATTTTTGAATTTGGGTAAATTTTTTCGGGTTCATGAAAAAGCAAAAAATTTTTTTTTTTGAATTCGCTAAATTTATTTTTTTTCCCCCACAAAACCCCACAGTTTTCCCCCCCTTTTTTCAATAATCAACGGAATTAATTTAATTCCGGGAAATATTTTTTTTGGGGGTTCCCGGGAAAAAGGTTAGGAAAAACATTTTAGAAAATTTTTTAATAAACTAATCCATAATTCAATAAGTGCAATACATGAAGGATATGATTTGAGTTTTTTCAATTTGCAGATTTTTAAATGTTTTCGGGTCTCAGGAAAAACAAGTGCTGGGAAAAATTTTTTTTAATTTTTGTAATTTTAGGTCAAACTAACAAAACCTTTTGGGGGAATACTGTTTAATATACAACGGTGATTTTTCAATTTTGCAGATTTCGCGGTAAATAGGTTTTTGGGTCTCAGGAAAATGCGGGAAATTTTTTTTTTGATGGGGGTTTAAATAAATTTTCTCGGTACGGAAAAAGTCAAGTCTAAAAAATTATTTTCATTTTGATTGTGGAAAAAATTTGGTTGAAAAACAGTGTAAAGACTATAAAAAATATTTTAAAATTTTGAATTTTTCGAAATATTTTTGGTTGAAAAACAAGTTAGAAAATTTTTTAATTTTTAATTTGTAGTTCGCGGAAAATGGTTTTGGTCTAGGAAAAAGAAGAGAAATTTTTAATTTTAGATTGGGTAAAAAATTTTGGGTTTTGGAAAACAAGTGTAAATTATTTAAATGTTTTTTAAATAAGCATTTCCTTGAAATATGTTTGGGCTAAAAAAAGAAATAAATGTTTAATTTTTCATTTGGTAAATTTTTTGGTACAAAAACAAATCAAAAATTTGTTTCATTTTGTAATTGTAGGCAAAATATATTGCAATTTGTTTAAGTTTTATCGGGTAAAAAAAATTTTGGGGAAATTTTTTTCTTTTTAACGGAAAAACACAATCATACATTTACATTTTAATTTAGCAAAAATTTAATTTAAATTTCAATCTGAAAATGTTTTTCTTGAATAACCGTGAAAATTTTTTTTTTTTTAAAAAACCAGTAAAAATTATATACATTTAATTTAGTCTAATAAACGAATTTTTAAATTTTCTATTTTGAAAGGTGTTTTTCTTAAAAACGCTGAAATTTTTTTTCTTTTAAAAACCCAAAGTCAAAAATAATAAATTTTGAATTTAGTCAAACTACATAAAGGATATTTTAAGATTTCGGAATATTTTTTTTTTCGTTCCCGGGGGAAAAAGAATGTACGGAAAAAATTAAAATTTTTTAAACTTTGTAAATCTATCAAATAATCAAGAATTCAACTGTGTTTAATTTATCAGGGAAGGGGTTTTAATTTTGTTTTCCGGTAAAGGCCGTTCAGGAAAAAATTTTAAAATTTTTTTAATTTTATAAAATACATATACATGCAATTACATGTGTCTAAGTATATAAAGGATGATTTTTCAATTTTGCAGATTTCGCGTGAAATAGGTTTTTGGTTCACGGAAAAACACAATGCTAGAAAATTTTATTTTACTTTTTGAAAATCTGTGGGTCAAATACATCCATACATGTGAATAATGGGGCCAAATTACTATAGCAAGGAGATATTTTAATTTTCAGATTTCGCGTGAATATGGTTTTTGGGTTCACGAAAAACCCAAAGCTGGGAAAATTTATTTTACTTTTTTGTAATTTAGTCAAACTACATCCATAATGTGAATAAGTGTTAATACTATAGCAACGGAGATGATTTTTAAATTTTGCAGATTTGGGTAAATAGGTTTTGGGGGTCTCACGGAAAAACAAAGTGTAGGAAAATTTATTTTACATTTTTGTAATTGTGGGTTTCAAACTACATCCATACATGTGCAATACATTGTAAGTTATGCAAGGAAAATTTTTTAATTTTTGAGATTTGGGGGAAAATTTTTTTTGGGTCAGGAAAAAACAATTTGGGGAAAAATTTTTTTTTTAAATTTTTTTAATTGTAGGTAAATAATTTGTGAATTTTTTAAATTAAAGAAAAATATTTTTTTTTTGCGTTTTGTTTTTTTTTTTGGTTAAAAAAAAAAAATTTTTTAAAATTTTTTTTTTTTTGTAATCTTAGGTAAACTAATCCATACAGGAATTATTTTTAATTATCGGGTAAATTTTTTTGCAGACCCGGTAAAAATATTTTTTGGGTTAGGAAAAACAAAATCGAAAATTTTTTTTTTTTAATTTAAACCATTTTTAAATTTTTTTGGGGGAAAAATTTATGGGGGTACAAAGTTCGGGGAAAATATTTTTTTTTTTAAAAAAACCCCAAATTGGAAAATTTTATTTAAAATTTTTAATTGAGGGCAAAAAATTTGTCAAACAAGAAAAAATTTTATTTTCTTTTTTAATTTCGGTAATTTTTTTTCCCTTGGAAAAAAACCCAATTAAAAAAATTTTTTTAAATTTTGAATTGAGGACCGAAAAAACATATTTCACGCGAAATCTGCAAAATTGAAAAATCATCTCGTTGTATAGTATTAGAACATGTATTGCACATGTATGGATGTAGTTTGACTAAGATTACAAAAATGTAAAATAAATTTTTAGCATTGTGTTTTTGTGAGACCGAAAACATATTTCACGCGAAATCTGCAAAATTGAAAATCATTCCGTTGCTATAGTACTTAGACAATGTATTGCACTGTATGGATGTAGTTTGACTAGATTACAAAATGTAAAATAAATTTTTAGCTTGTGTTTTTCGTGAGACGAAAAACAAATATTCACGCGAAAACCTTCGCGAAATCTGAAATGAAAAATATTGTGTTAGTTTGAAATGTTTGCATTTGGATGTGTTTGAAGATAAAAAAGTAAATAATTTTTAGTTGCGTTTTTGTGCAAACCATATTAGCGAATTGAATTAAATCTGTTTAGTTTAGAAGTATGCTTGGATGTGTTGTAAGTTAAAATGAAAAATTTTGCTTGTTTTGTGAGACGAAAAATTTTGGAATTGAATGAAATATCGTTGTTAGTAAAGAAGTTGATGTATGATGTGTTTGATAAGATACAAATGTAAAATAAATTTAGTTGTGTTTTGTAGACGAAACTTTTACGCGAAATCTGCAAATGAAAATTTGTTGTATGTATTAGAAATGTATTGCATGATGGATGTAGTTGATAAGATTAAAAAAGTAATAATTTTTAGTGTGTTTTCTGAGACGAAAACATATTTCACGGAACTGAAATGAAAAATATTCGTTGTAGTCTAGACAATGTATGAATGTATGGATGTAGTTTGACTAAGATTACAAAATGTAAAATAAATTTTATTGTGTTTTTGTGAGACGAAAACATATTTACGCGAATTGCAAATTGAAAATTCTGTTGTTGTATTAGACTGTATTGCATGATGATGTAGTTTGATAAGATTACAAAATGTAAAATAATTTTAGTTGGTTTCGTGAAGAAAAACATATTTACGCGAAATGCAAATTGAAAATATCTCGTTGTATAGTATTAGAAATGTATTGCATTATGGATGTAGTTTGATACAGATTACAAAATGTAAATAAATTTTTAGCTTGGGTTTTTGTGAGCGAAAACATTTACGCGAAATCTGAAATTGAAAATATTGTTGTATGTATTAGAATGATTGCAATGTATGGATGTAGTTGATAAGATTACAAAAATGTAAATAAATTTTTAGTTGTGTTTTTCGTGAGACGAAAAACAATTTCACGCGAATCTGCAAATTGAAAATCATCTGTTGCTTAGTATTAGAAATGTATTGCAATGTTGGATGTAGTTTGATAAGATTACAAAAATGTAAAATAATTTCTAGCTTGTGTTTTTGTGGACGAAAATATTTACGCGAATCTGAATTGAAAATCATTGTTGTATAGTATTAGAATCAATGTATGGATGTAGTTTGACTACAGATTACAAAATGTAAAATAAATTTCTCGCATTGTGGTTTTTCGTGAGACCGAAAAACATATTTCACGCGAAATTGCAAAAGGGGGGGGGGGGGGGGGGGGGGGGGGGGGGGGGGGGGGGGGGGGGGTATGGATGTGTTTGACTAAGATTAAAAATGTAAAAAAATTTTCTAGTTGTGTTTTGGACCGAAAAAACAAATTTACGCGAACTGCAAATTGAAAATCATTCGTTGTATAGTATAGAAATGATTGCAATGTATGGATGTAGTTTGATACGATTACAAAAATGTAAATAATTTTCTAGATTGTGTTTTTCGTGAGACGAAAAACATATTTACGCGAAATTGAAAATGAAAAATATCGTTGTAGTATTAGACATGTATTGAATGTATGGATGTAGTTTGATACGATTAAAAATGTAAAATAAATTTTCTAGCTTGGTGTTTTTCGTGAGACCGAAAACATATTACGCGAATCTGCAAATTGAAATATTGTTGTATAGTATTAGAAAGTATTGACATGTATGGATGTAGTTGACTACAGATTAAAATGTAAAATAAATTTTCTGCTTGTGTTTTGTGAGACCGAAAACCATATTCGCGAAATCGAAATTGAAAAATCATCTCGTTGTATAGTATTGAATGTATTGCATGTTGGATGTAGTTTGACTAAGTTAAAAATGTAAAAATTTTCTAGTCGTGTTTTGTGAGACCGAAAAACATATTTACGCGAAATGCAAAATGAAAATAATTCGTTGTATAGTATTAGACAATGTATTGAATGTATGGATGTAGTTTGACTAAGATTACAATGTAAATAATTTTCACTTGTGTTTTGTGAGACGAAATATTAGGAAATGAAATTAAAATATTCGTGTATTATAGAAATGTATTGATGTTGGATGTAGTTTGATAGTTAAAATGTAAATAAATTTCAGCTTGTGTTTTGTGAGACCGAAAAACATATTCAGCGAAATTGCAAATGAAAAATATTCGTTGTATAGTATTAGAAATGATTGATGTATGGATGTAGTTTGATAAGATTACAAAATGTAAAATAATTTCTAGTTGTGTTTTGTGAGACGAAAAAATATTTCACGGAAATCTGCAAAATTGAAAATTCCGTTGTATAGTATTAGAAATGTATTGCATGTTGGTGTAGTTTGATAAGATTACAAAAATGTAAATAAATTTTCATTGTGTTTTTCGTGAGACGAAAACATATTTCACGCGAAATCTGCAAAATGAAAAATATTCGTTGTATAGTATTAGAAATGTATTGCAATGTATGGATGTGTTTGACTACAGATTACAAAAATGTAAAATAAATTTTCTAGTTGTGTTTTGTGAGACGAAAAACATATTTACGCGAATCTGCAAATTGAAAAATATTCGTTGCTATGTATTAGAAATGTATTGCACATGTATGGATGTGTTTGACTACAGATTAAAAAATGTAAAATAAATTTTCTAGACTTGTGTTTTTGTGAGACGAAAAACATATTTCACGCGAAATCTGCAAAATTGAAAATCATCTCGTTGCTATAGTATTAGAACATGTATTGCAATGTATGGATGTAGTTTGACTACAGATTACAAAAATGTAAAATAATTTTAGCTTGGGTTTTTCGTGAGACCGAAAACATATTTACGCGAAATCTGCAAAATTGAAAAATCATTGTTGCTATAGTACTTAGACAATGTATTGCAATGTATGGATGTAGTTTGACTACAGATTACAAAATGTAAATAAATTTTTAGCTTGTGTTTTTCGTGAGACCGAAAAAACATATTTCACGCGAAATCTGCAAAATTGAAAAATATCTCGTTGTATAGTACTTAGAACATGTATTGAATGTATGGATGTAGTTTGACTACAGATTACAAAAATGTAAATAAATTTTCTAGCATTGTGGTTTTTCGTGAGACCGAAAAACATATTTCACGCGAAATTGCAAAATTGAAAAATCATCTCGTTGTATAGTATTAGAACATGTATTGAATGTATGGATGTAGTTTGACCTAAGATTACAAAAATGTAAAATAAATTTTCTAGCTTGTGGTTTTTGTGAGACCGAAAACCATATTTACCGCGAAATCTGCAAAATTGAAAATCATTCCGTATATTGAATGTATGGATGTGTTGATAGATAAAAATGTAATAATTTTAGCTTGTGGTTTTTGTGAGACGAAAACAATTTAGCGAAATTGCAAAATGAAAATTTCGTGTTTATAGAAATGTATTGAAGTATGGATGTGTTTGATAAGATTACAAAAATGTAAATAATTTTCTAGTTGTGGTTTTTCGTGAGACGAAAAACATATTCACGCGAAATTGCAAATTGAAAATATTCGTTGTATAGTATTAGAAATGTATTGAATGTATGGATGTAGTTTGATAAGATTACAAAAGTAAAATAAATTTTTAGCTTGTGGTTTTCGTGAGACGAAAACTATTTCACGCGAAATTGAAAATTGAAAATATTCGTTGTATAGTATTGAATGTATTGAATGTAGGTGTAGTTTGATAAGATTAAAAAATGTAAAAAATTTTCTGTTGGGTTTTTCGTGAGACCGAAACTATTTAGGAAATTGAAAATTGAAAATATTGTTGTATAGTATTAGAAATGTATTGAATGTATGGATGTAGTTTGATAAGATTAAAAAATGTAAAATAATTTTCTAGTTGTCGTTTTTGTGAGACCGAAAAACATATTTCACGCGAATTGCAAAATTGAAAATATCTCGTTGTATAGTATTAGAATGTATTGAATGTATGGATGTAGTTTGACAAAGATTAAAAATGTAAATAAATTTTCTAGACTTGTGTTTTTCGTGAGACGAAAACATATTTAGGAATTGCAAAATTGAAAATCATTCGTTGTATAGTATTAGAAATGTATTGCAATGTATGGATGTAGTTTGACTACAGATTACAAAAATGTAAAATAAATTTTCTAGTTGGTCGTTTTTCGTGAGACGAAAACATATTTCACGCGAATTGCAAAATTGAAAAATATCTCGTTGTATAGTATTAGACATGTATTGCATGTATGGATGTAGTTTGACTACAGTTACAAAATGTAAATAAATTTTCTAGTTGTGTTTTCGTGAGACGAAAAACATATTTACGGAAATCTGCAAATTGAAAAATATTCGTTGTATAGTATTAGAACATGTATTGCATGTATGGATGTAGTTTGATAAGATTACAAAAATGTAAAATAAATTTTCTAGATTGTGTTTTTGTGAGACGAAAAATATTTAGCGAAATCTGCAAAATTGAAAAATATTCGTTGTATAGTATTAGAAATGTATTGCAGTATGGATGTAGTTTGACTAAGTTAAAATGTAAATAAATTTTCTAGTTGTGTTTTTGTGAGCGAAAAACATATTTAGCGAAATTGAAAATTGAAAAATATTCGTGTATAGTATTAGACATGTATTGCAATGTATGGATGTAGTTTGATAAGATTACAAAATGTAAAAAAATTTTCTGATTGTGTTTTTCGTGAGACGAAAAACATATTCAGCGAAATTGCAAATTGAAAATATTGTTGCTATAGTATTAGAAATGTATTGAATGTATGGATGTAGTTTGACTACAGATTAAAAATGTAAAATAAATTTTAGTTGTGTTTTTGTGGAGAAAAAACATATTTACGCGAATTGAAATTGAAAAATATCCGTTGTATAGTATTAGAAATGTATTGAATGTATGGATGTAGTTTGATAAGATTAAAAATGTAAATAATTTTTAGCATTGTGGTTTTTCGTGAGACGAAAAACATATTTCACGCGAAATCTGCAAATTGAAAATCTTCGTTGTATGTACTTGAATGTATTGCAATGTATGGATGTAGTTTGACTAAGATTACAAAAATGTAAAATAAATTTTCTAGCTTGTGGTTTTTCGTGGAGACCGAAAAACATATTTCACGCGAAATCTGCAAAATTGAAAATCATTCGTTGTATAGTACTTAGACAATGTATTGACATGTATGGATGTAGTTTGACTAAGATTACAAAATGTAAAATAAATTTTCTAGATTGTGGTTTTTCGTGAGACCGAAAAACATATTTCACCGCGAAATCTGCAAAATTGAAAATATTCGTTGCTATAGTATTAGAAATGTATTGACATGTATGGATGTAGTTTGACTACAGATTACAAAAATGTAAAATAAATTTTCTAGCATGTGGTTTTTCGTGAGACCGAAAAACATATTTCACCGCGAACATTGCAAAATTGAAAAATCATTCGTTGTATAGTATTAGACAATGTATTGCACATGTATGGATGTAGTTTGACTACAGATTACAAAAATGTAAATAAATTTTCTAGCATTGTGGTTTTTCGTGAGACCGAAAAACATATTTCACGCGAAATCTGCAAAATTGAAAAATCATTCGTTGTATAGTACTTAGACAATGTATTGCAATGTATGGATGTAGTTTGATAAGATTACAAAAATGTAAAATAAATTTTCTAGCATTGTGGTTTTTCGTGAGACGAAAAACATATTTCACGCGAAATTGCAAAATTGAAAAATCATTCCGTTGCTATAGTATTAGACACATGTATTGCAATGTATGGATGTAGTTTGACTACAGATTACAAAAATGTAAAATAAATTTTCTAGCATTGTGGTTTTTCGTGAGACGAAAAAACATATTTCACCGCGAAATCTGCAAAATTGAAAAATCATTCGTTGCTATAGTATTAGACATGTATTGCAATGTATGGATGTAGTTTGACTAAGATTACAAAAATGTAAAATAAATTTTCTAGCTTGTGTTTTTCGTGAGACCCAAAAACATATTTCACGCGAAATCTGCAAAATTGAAAAATCATCTCGTTGTATAGTATTAGACAATGTATTGCAATGTATGGATGTAGTTTGATACAGATTACAAAAATGTAAAATAAATTTTCTAGCATTGTGGTTTTTCGTGAGACGAAAAACATATTTCACGCGAAATCTGCAAAATTGAAAAATATTCCGTTGTATAGTACTTAGAACATGTATTGCAATGTATGGATGTAGTTTGACTACAGATTACAAAAATGTAAAATAAATTTTCTAGCTTGTGGTTTTTGTGAGACGAAAAAACATATTTCACGCGAAATTGCAAAATTGAAAATCATCTCGTTGTATAGTATTAGAACATGTATTGAATGTATGGATGTAGTTTGACTAAGATTAAAAAATGTAAAATAAATTTTCTAGCTTGGTGTTTTTCGTGAGACGAAAACACATATTTCACGCGAAATTGCAAAATTGAAAAATCATCTCGTTGCTATAGTATTAGACATGTATTGAATGTATGGATGTAGTTTGACTACAGATTACAAAAATGTAAAATAAATTTTCTAGATTGTGGTTTTTCGTGAGACCGAAAAACATATTTCACGCGAAATTGCAAAATTGAAAAATCATTCGTTGTATAGTACTTAGAAATGTATTGCATGTATGGATGTAGTTTGACTAAGATTACAAAAATGTAAAATAAATTTTCTAGCATTGTGGTTTTTCGTGAGACGAAAACATATTTCACGGAAATCTGCAAAATTGAAAAATATCTCGTTGTATAGTATTAGACATGTATGACATGTATGGATGTGTTTGACTAGATTCAAAAATGTAAATAAATTTTAGCTTGGTGTTTTTCGTGAGACCGAAAAAAATATTTAGCGAAATCTGAAAATTGAAAATCATTCGTTGTATAGTATTAGACAATGTATTGCAATGTATGGATGTAGTTTGACTACAGATTACAAAAATGTAAAATAAATTTTCTAGACTTGTGGTTTTTGTGAGACCGAAAAAACCATATTTCACGCGAAATTGCAAATTGAAAAATCATTCCGTTGCTATAGTATTAGACATGTATTGAATGTATGGATGTAGTTTGACTAAGATTAAAAATGTAAAATAAATTTTTAGATTGTGTTTTTTCGTGAGACCGAAAAAACCATATTTCAGCGAAATTGCAAATTGAAAATATTCGTTGCTTAGTATTAGAACTGTATTGCAATGTATGGATGTAGTTTGACTACAGATTAAAAAATGTAAAATAAATTTTCTAGACTTGTGTTTTTCGTGAGACCGAAAAACATATTTCACGCGAATCTGCAAAATTGAAAAATATTCGTTGTTATGTATTAGAACATGTATTGCATGTATGGATGTAGTTTGACTACAGATTACAAAAATGTAAAATAATTTTCTAGCATTGTGGTTTTTGTGAGACGAAAAACCATATTTCACGCGAATCTGAAAATTGAAAAATTCGTTGTATAGT
>JAMCCL010000947.1:0-12043 GCA_024516035.1 Bactericera cockerelli | reverse complement strand
CCAACTCAATAGGGTTTGTTGCATTGTGTTCTTGAGTTTTTTAAAATTTCAGAAATAGAAGAAAAAATGTACTAGGTAATATATTTCATCTTGTTTTAACACTGAAATCTGTTTTTAACTGTTAGCTTAAAAAATTAATCAAACCAACACTTCAATTGTAAGTAGGTATTTTTATTGACAATGTTTATGTCCACCACAAGATTTATTTTGTGAGGACTCCTTCTTGTCATCACCAACACTCTGATCCTGTATTTGTTCCTCTCAAAATCTCAGTATTGTCCAGCCTCCATGGCATAAATTTGTGATTACTGCCCGTAGTCCAGAGATCCTGAGTTGGATTCCTGGTTGGAGTATTTTTTTTCACACAGAAAATTCTCTACCCTCCAAAAACACATGAGGCTGGTATTTCCAGCTCTACCCAGGCTGGGTGGAGTTAATGTGGATAGCTGGTACAATTCCAAAGGAATGGAGGGTTAAACCCCCATCATGTCTATCTTAAATCAGGACATTAAAACCAAATAGAATCAGTTCACATGAAAGAAGGCTAGACATTGGACCTGGACATCCATATAATCAATCCTCTCACCACCATGATGTAGGTACCCTATCTGTGCCTATATCATGGACACAGATTTATTTATTATCTCATTATTTGTAATTTCTTCTTTGTTCTGCTACAAAATCCTGTGCCTTGCTCTTTCTTGAGATTTTTCCCATTCTTTTGTTTATTTTTTCTCCCTTCTCTTATTGATCTTCCTTTTTATTCTCTTCCCTATATTTTTTTTACTCAGATCTCAGATACAACTTCCAATTCCCTATCCTTTCTTTGTTCCCTTGTCTCATGCAGTCATGTATATCCATGATGATGGTGCTTTTCCTGCAGTGACTCTGTCTGACTTCTTTTATAAATTATGTGTGCCTCAGCTCCATTTCCTTCTTTTTCCTACTGTCGAAACTTGGTCACTATTTTCACCCACTTTTTGAACTTTTGTCACCTTCTTCATTTTTTCTCCCTTTTTTTCCTTTCCTCCCCCTTTCTTTCTCTCACTCATTAATATTACCTATCTCTCCCGTACTTCTTTCTTAGTCTTTAATTCCATCTGTGATCTGCCTTATACTAGTGTATTCCTCATTATTCTTCTTTTCTCTTTCATATTATCACTTTTTATCTTTTTTTTTCTTCCATTTCTCTCCCTCTCTTATCTCTTTTCTTTCTTATTCTAACTCTCTCCCCCTTTTCTCTATCTTCTCTCTTCCATCCCTCATAATTTTCTTTCTCCCTCCCTCTTCTCTCTTTTCTTCCATCCCTCACAATTATATCTCTCCCTCCCTTGTCTTTCTTGTCTTTTTTCGTCCATGTCTCTCTCTCGTCTTTTTTCTTCCGTCCCCTTCCATCTTCTCTCTTTTTTTTAATCTCTCTCCCTCCCTCTTTCACCTATCACTATTTCTCGTTGTTCCAGCGTGAGGAGCTTCCTGCGAGTGACGAGGAAGAAGAGTTGGACTGGGGAACTGTAGTGGTTCTCAAACCCGGGACCTAACCGCGGACCAGGCCAAAGAGGAAAAGCGGAAACAAGAAGAGGGTAGGTATACTAGGTAGTTAGGACCTACTGGTAGAGAAGTTTTTATCTATGAGGGAACTCGGGCCAAGAGGCAAGCAAAATCTGTCTGGAAATAACTCTAGTTGAAGATTGTGACAAGATACTTTGGTTTCTTGATTCCCAGTGTAAACATTTTTAAGCTGCGTTGTTTATGAATCAGTGTGTAATGTGTATACCTATGTATAATGGGGTAGTTTTTTCCCCAATGAGAAGGTGAGGATAGGTGAGGATAGGTGAGGATTTACTTTTAAGAAAGATATACCTCGAAGAAAATCAAAGTTTCGACCCCAAGTTTTGAAGAATTCCAAAATATAAGATCATGTATTCTTGTGAATCTCTTGGATTAACTGGTTTGGCTTGATCAAATAGCTTTTGTAAATTTCTGTAGGAAACAGGAGTGTTTGAAATGAAGGTACATCTTATTATAATATATGTTTTTTGTTTCACATGAGAATCAGCTAGTATAGACGCTTGTGGCCTATGTTGTAGCTTGCCCAGCCCGTAATAGGCATCCCCTCTAATGGGCGAGAAGTGACACAATACTTCCCATTTTGGTGGTGTGTCAATACGAGCGCACCGGGATTTTTGATACAATTTGTAAGGTCATTCTTACAAACTGTAACCAATTTGTCAATACAAAAATATTTGTGGGCTCTGGGATTCGAAGACGGGATCTTTCGCATGGTAAGCGAGCTTACCTCTAAGCTGAGATTAAATGGTGTTTCACCATTTAATCGTTCCTTACAGTAACTTGGTTCTCATTTTTCATCACGATGTACAGGTGGACCCTGGACATGAAGTTCAAAGTAGAAAATTTTCTACTCTATAAATATAATAGGTATAATTTAAACAGCAAAAAAACCTAGGCAAAATAGTATTACATTGTTGCCAAAATCACCTGTATTTTTTTCTAATTGCCCATTCCGAATTGAAGAAATGGCAACATTGGTTCTTCCCAAGACGTGCATTCTGTAAGAACCGCCATTACATTATCTCTCTTCTTGGGAAAATATAGCCACCAGTCCAACAGCAGTAGTACTAGTAGTATAGTACCTTAGAAGCAGCTAATAGACTCTATAGAGCTTAACTTACTGCTTAGCTATAGAGAGTTCAAAAATAGCCAAGAGTCCATTCTATAACATGTCCATGACCCGGTTTCACTCTAGCAAGAACCAAACACCAAAATAGGTACATGTATACTTGTATAGTTGACTCGCTCCAAGTTCTTGTGCTAGGAAAAAGCCGATGTATATTGACTGACAGGCCGGAGACCTTATTTCAAATTTTGGTATAAAAAAATCACGCCAAAATTTGTCCTAATTTTTGAGCTTTAAAATGAGCGATTTGGACACCCTGTCAAAGTGAGTTCCAGCTAGCACAGCGTCGATGGCACGTTGAATACACCAGTTCTCGTTCTGTCACTGAACATAAGCATCGTTCAGCGAGGTTAGGAATTGGATGGGTGACCATTCAAATTCGAACCATCGTGATGCTGTTTATTCGCGGCCCCTGTTGGGTGAGGTTAATTTTGAGTAGCCGGTTTGTGAGTTTCTTGCGAATGGAGGGTAATACCTCCTTCGTGATATGACCTTGCATTTGGAAGGGGTGTTACACCCAAATACATAAAAAAAACTGGGTAGGTCAAATTTTCGACGAATACAATACTTTCCTTATAATAGGATAAGGAAAGTAATTAATGTTATGTTAGTAAACTAATATGATGTTAGTTCCATTACGAAATATTATCGTGCAAAAATTCCTTCGGACACATGTCTACTAGAAACTCCTTGTTCTTCCTCTCTCTCTTGTAAAAAGCTCTTTACTCAGAAAGCTCAAAACAATATCGACTCATGGCGCTTAAATTTTATTCCTCTCAGAATCTAATTCGGGCTTTTCAATCATGTGCACGAAGCTTCAAGCCTTAAATCTCTCGAATTTTCGGTGGAGCAACTACCTTGCTCAGGTATTACAAAACTGAAATAGAATAAACCTCGGACAGTACCTAGAAGTTATCAGTGAGGCTGTATTTTCAATCCGGAGGTATTTATTCGAGTCTAGTTTGTGACGAGAATTAGATACATAGGTTAGGTAGGTACCTGAATTAGGGTTCCTTAATTGTAAGTATGGTTATCTCCAGCTTGAAGTAATACCTTACCATCAAAAAAATATTGTTCTAAAAGCAGCACTTTCGACGTTTTCTTACCTGTCACAACAGCACTTTGGACTTCAGGCGGAGCACTTTCGACGCGTCGAAAGTGATGCTGTGACAGGTAAGAAAGCAGCAGTTTCCTCAGGTATTACATATAAGATTGCAGCACTTTCGACAGGCGTTTTTCATTGTGTCTCAAAATATTCTCCTTTGATGTGTTCACTCCTTAATTTGCCCGTGTTTATTTGATACGTACGAGGCAGATTATTTTGTAGAAAATCTTATAACGATCCAGCACTTTCGACAAGTCCAATGTACTGCGTTTCTTACCAATCTCATCTGATAGACGCAAGTATTTATTTTAAAAGTGATACATTATTATATTTTGTTATTCTAATTTTTGCTTTCTATGGCCTACAACCTGGCCGAGATAACATGACAAGTTAGCCTCCGATTAATATGATTTTTAGAAGATTTTAATACGTCTCGGGCTTACTGCTAAATTAATGGGACTCAATAGTCCTGATCGAGAATTACTATGCATAAACTGTTAGCGTAATGGGACTTCTTGTTTCAAGCCGACAGTCTAAATAAAGCACTACCTACTATAATATTTATGCGTACCACTAGGCAAATACCTATCGTATTAATAAATCGTAGTAATATTTTTAAATCGGATTTAACCGTTAACGTCGCTTTCAACTTCATGGTTATGTATTGTAACACGAAAGAGTTTTACGGCCCCATTCGCAGGAAACATATCAACCTGTTACTCAGATGAACCTCACCTCGCCTGAGTCGGGCCGGGAATAGCCTACATAACGAGAGAATATTTTTGCATGAGGTTGTTTGGGTAGTAGCTTTGTTAATATTCTGTGTATCACCGCAGTTAAGTAACGTCCAGCTTCGTGATAATCGTGATGCTGGAATTCCGTCCCAACCCAGGCTGGATGAGGTTGTTGGGTAGTAGCTTTGTTAATTTTCTGCGGATCACCGAAGTTAAGTAACGTCCAGCTTTGTGATAATCTTGATACTGGCACTCGGTCCCAACCCAGGCTGGATGAGGTTGTTTGGATAGTAGCTTTGTTAATTTTATGTGTATCACCGAAGTTAAGTAACGTCCAGTTTCGTGATAATCGTGATGCTGGAACTCCGTCCCAACCCAGGCTGGATGAGGTTGTTTGGGTAGTAGCTTTGTTAATTTTCTGCGGATCACCGAAGTTAAGTAACGTCCAGCTTCGTGATAATCGTGATGCTGGCCCAACCCAGGCTGGGTGAGGTTATTGAAGCTAGCAGGTTTGTTATAATTTCCTGCGAATGGTAGTTAAAATCTCCGTCGTGATATGATCATCCAGTTGAAAGCGACGTTAAACCAACAACAAAACAATTACAAGCTAACCAACGTCCAGCGAGGTGAAGGCTTTGAACCTTTTTTTATAGTCAGTCACGAGGTCGTGTAACTGAGAGGTCCTTAATTCGATACCGCATCAGCACATTTGCTTTAATGTTTAAGGATATAATAATAATATTTCTTTATTGACAAGAAATATATTGACAAAGGCGTGGTTATGGCCTGAGGCTATCTCTGCCATCAAACCCATGTTTTTTTTTATGTAACCTCACCCAGCCTTATACAGGGTGGACCAAAAAAACGTTTACACCCGTTAATGGTAGATTACTGACGACATTTCTAGGACGGATCTGCAATCCATTTTTTCGGATTCGCCTTTATAACTGCACAAAGTGATTTTTTGCAACTTTCTGAAAAAGTCCGACTTTGGCTTATTCTTCAGGTCAGAACTTTTTTCCTGTTTAAGATGAGTTGATTCTGAACATTTCTGCAGAAAGCCAACAAAATTTCGATGTTTCTAGCTACACTAATTTGTTTTTTACGGTTTGGTTTGGCATCTTTTTTGACACTTGAATAGAAAAAAAATTCTCATGTAAATTTTTTACACTTTGAAACACTCAAGATTTGCCCGAGCAAATTTTGGCACAGACATGGGCAAGTTTGATAAAAGTTGGCGGCCAACCCAAGGATGCTAAAAAATAATTTTACCATTTTTTATCACGTGATCTTCTGGGTAAACAAACCAGGTAAGTCTCAAAAAATGATGTTCAAAATCTTAAAAGTGTTGACCGTGTAGGGTCGTCTTGTACTCAAAGAGTAATTAGCTATTTATGTCTGATAATTATTTTCCTTGGAATTAATTAAAGGCCAGTCAAATGAATGATTGTTTGTTTCTCGATGATAGTTTTCAAGCATATTTTTCTGCATTCTATGAAATATTATCTTTAAACTTCTTGAGTTTTTTTTAGTACAAGTTACATTATTATAATTCGGATGCTGAAACGGCAGATACGCATTTAGCATATGGAGTTGCCAACAGGAACATTTGGGATCACGTGAAAAACATAGTTTACGAAATCTGGTAGCAAAAATCCTGTTGGCATTCGATGACCTGACAGAAAAACCTGGAATCTTCCGCAACATTCGACGGAACATGATGAAGAGGTTCAACCTTTGCATCCAGGAAGGTGGACGCCACTTCCAACAGTTCCTCTAAGGGAATTGAGAAGGGAGAGAGAGAGAGTGAGAGAGAAAGGCAAGAAGGTAGAGGGACTGTTCTGAGTTAGAACTAAGGTACTAAAGTCACCATTGGTTTCAAAAATTTGTGTGAGGAGAATCCATAGTGTGTACTATGGATAAATAAAAAATGGCAACAGTATTTTTTATTTTGTAGTCATGAATTTTTTGCTGGCTCTGGCGTTCGGACCGGGTGGACTAGCTTACCACTGAGCTAATTGTGCGGGTCTAATCGTTTCTCATTGAACGTATACTAACACAAAATGTTTTTTTTTTAATACCTTTTTGTTGATATCAAAATAGTATAAAACATAATAAAGACTGCAAAAGTTTATTAATTTTACAAAATATTATCTTGTTTTTTTTTTCAAGACTTCTATTAAGAGTTGGCAATCGGTAAATATTTGTTATTTAATTAGTATTGTTTATGATAGAAGAACCTACCTACATATTTACCTGGATTTATTTATTATTATTATGAACAGTATCACAACTAAAGTTGTAGTTTTATTTACATAATAGGTACATATTTTATACAATGTAGGTACATGTAGTATACAGAGTATTTATATAAAAGTAGGTAGGTACATTATACATAGATATTACAAAAGAGAAATATTTTGAATCATGAGCTTTGTATATGATATTATTATGTGGCAGATAACTGTAATTTTAATGACACTATCACCACTCAGAAACATTCCATTCTGCCTATTCTAGATCTTTATAGAAACCACTTATTCATGAATTTTATGAACCCGCAACATGATATTTTGTAATTACAAAGCTAAGTTAGCAAGTCACAATCAACAGGACTATGTATAAACAGGCATTTAGGGATTTAAGATTAAAAACATGAAACATTTCTATAATAAAAATTACAAAAATAAGAATGCAACCATCCGATATTCACTGATGAAGTTTTTCAAGGAAAGTGGTGAGGGTTTCCCCATTAAGGTGCTTGTATAAATGGTATCTATCTTTGATGGTTGAGTTACAGATTATGCAAATACAGTTATTAAGATCAGTATGGTATAACTTATTGGTACAGAATTTGTGATGGAAGCCATGGGTGGTGAATCTTGTGACCCAGTGTCTATTAATTTGGTTGGTATTTTTCCAGGTATTACTGTTGAAGGCAGGTCCATCTGTGTATTTTTCTATGCAAAATTTAATATTTTTTTCTTCTACTAGTGTTTCATATTGAATTATTGTTTCTTTGTTTAATTTTGATCTGTATTTTTTAATTAATTCTTCACCAAATCTCTGAATGTTACACATATGGAAAACTAAGGTGTTGGATGTGTTTTTGTGAAGACTTAAACCTTTTTTGTATAATTTTGCTTTTATTTTATCAAATTGTAATAAATGTGTAGCTGAGAGTTTATTTGCAAAAGTTTCTATGCTGTAGCACATGATTGGCCATATTTTTATGAGGAAAATTTTAGTTATGGTGGAGATACTTAGATATTGCATATTGTTTATGGAACCTATTGCATGGCTGGCTTTAGACATTTTCTTTTCAATGTGTTTAGAGATAGCAAGTGTTGGTTGGAGTGTGATACCTAAGTATTCATATTCATTAACAAACTCTAGTTCTGTGTTATTGTATGTAACAATGTCTGATTTTTTGAGCTTACCACCATTTCTCATTTTCATTATTTTTGTTTTGTTTGTGTTCAGTTTTAATTTGTTGTGGGTACACCAAGTGGAAAGTTCATTTAATGCTTTTTGGATTGATTCAAGGTTCTCGCTAAAAATGACTAAGTCGTCAGCAAACATGAGTATATTAATTGAATCTATTTTGTTCAGCAGTTTTGGTATGTTCATGATATATATTAGAAAAAGTGTGGAGCTGATTGGGTCCCCTTGAATGACCCCTATTTGTTGTAATATGAGTTTTTGTGATAATTCTATACCATTGCTGATTTGTAAATAATTTTCACTGAGGATGTTAGATATTGCATTATAGAGTTTGCCTTTGATGTCTAGTTCTTGGAGTGTATTTAATAAAATAGTTCTATCAATGGAGTCAAAGGCTTTACAGAAATCTACAAAAACGCAGTATACAGATCCTTTTTTGGCTTTGATAAAATCTGAGAGATAGTAGTGCGTAGGATGTTGATAGCTTGTTGGCAGTTTCTGGAGTTTCTGAAGCCGTATTGTTCCGGTGGTAACTTGTTGTCAATTTGTCTTATTATCTTGTTGTTCAATATCTTTGTGTATACTTTGTAAGTTGTGGAGAGTAAAGCTATTCCTCTGTGATTGTTTGGGTCGGTGAGGTTTCCTTTGCCTTTGTATAATATGTTTAGTCTTGCAGTTCTCCATAAGCTGGGGATTGTGGCTGTGTTGAAAAGGTTGTTCAGGTATAAGAACCACCAGTATTTGAAGAATTCATATGTTGATTTGATATGTTCGTTAAAGATTTTGTCAATTCCTGAAGATTTTTTATTTTTCAGTGATCTTATTGCTTCTTGAATTTCATCATGTTGGATCTCTTTGTTATACCATTTGTTGTTGTCTTCAGTGTTTGATTTAGTGTTGTTATTTTGTATTTCATCTGGAGTTTGTAGTAAGTTTTCAAAGTGAGATTGTAATGTGTTTATTTTGATTGTGTTGCAATTATTGGTTCGGTTATTGAACATTTCCCATGGTTGTAATTCTGCTTTCTTACATTTCTTTAATATTTGCATTTCTTCATATTCCGTTCTTTTGGTTTTGATTATATTTTTATATTCCTTTCTAGTTTGTAACAAGTCTGGATGGTGTGGAATTATTCTCATCATGTCCATTATTTTGTGTTTCAGTTGTTTGCATTCGTTATCAAACCATGGTTTATGAATGTGTTTTATTTGTTTTTTGGTAGCAGATTTTGTTAATATTTTGTTTAGGATCAATATATCATTTTGATTATCAGGGTCTAGTTTTGATGTGTTAGAATCTTCCTGGATTAGTAATTCATCTATTTTTCTTGTTATTTTCCATTGTTTTTTAACTTCTTTGGGTTTGTTTACTTTCTTGATTCGTACTGTTGTGAGAATTTTTTGATGTTTTCTGACTGGGTTAATGTTGACTTTGAAATTGTATAGAACATTTATTTTGTTTGATCTAATAAAGCATAGGTCGATGCAACTGGATCCGTTATGAGCAATATATGTTGGTTTTGAGGTATCATTCATGAGTCTGAAGTTGTAACTATTCATAAGTTGTAGTAGAGTGTTGCCCTTGGTGCAGGATATGTCAACACGGCAGTTGAAGTCACCGGTTATTATGCATGGTTGTTTGCCTATGTTTGATAGGTCGTTGGAAATATCTTCTACGATGTCGTCTATTCCTGTGTCTGGGTTGAAGTAATATGAGAAAATGTCTCCAAATGGTGATGATGTGTGTATTTTATTTTCAGTGGTATTTACTTCTTTGAGTTCCATGTATGGCTTGTATAGTATGCATTGTCCTCCTATTGGTCGCCCTTTACCACTTGTTGATTTTTGCGCTGGGACAGATATCTTGTAATATCCAGGTTGATTGATGTAGTCTTCAGTGTCAAATGTTTCGTTAAGAATAATAAGATCTGCATTGTTGAAAGGTGTTGATTCTGGTGAATTTTTGATAGCTTCTTTGTATCCTTCAATATTCCAATTAAGTATTGTGATGAGTTTGTAACCATTGATTCTGGGTTTTCTAAGTCTGGACTTTTTTGAATTATAGATGTTCAGATCTGATAGATTTTGCTTCAGTTTGTTATCTAGGTGGTATTCTGTGTTGAGACTGATTAGGTGTTCTCTAGAATATTGCATATCAGGGGTCTGGTCATTATGTGCTTGGAGAATGAGAAAGATCAGAAATTATTATGTAGCTCATGATTCTGCATTATATGGTTTGGAAAAAGTTTGTAAGGTACCTAAAGAGTACTAAAGGTTTTAAAGAGTACTACCAAAATTGAGTTGAAAAGCACTACATGTTATTCATTGTTATGTTATGTAGCTTATGATTCTGTATTAGGTATAATGATTTGGAGAAAGTTTCTAAGGCACCAAAAGTTTCAGAAAGTACTAGAGGTTTTAGAGAGCACTACAAGAATTGAGTTGAAAAGCACTACATGTTATTAATTGAAATGTAATAAACATATTTCACTTTGATTATATGATTTGGAAAAAGTTTCTAAGGCACTAAAAGTTTCAGAAAGTACTGAAGGTTTTAAAGAGCACTGCTAGAATTGAGTTGAAAAGCATTACATGTTATTAATTGAGATGTAATAAACATATTTTACTTTGAAACTAAAGGCTTTTGCCATTACAATAATAGGTTGAGGCAAAAAAATATTATCTTGTTTTTTTTTCAAGACTTCTATTAAGAGTTGGCAATCGGTAAATATTTGTTATTTAATTAGTATTGTTTATGATAGAAGAACCTACCTACATATTTACCTGGATTTATTTCATAAACTCTATTTTCGTTTGGAAAATTCGCTAGTTTTTTTTTCTCTCGTAGGGAAGCATAAGAAAAACCATCCTTACATTTTCAAGGCAGTCTCTCAGGCGCTTACATGAATAATAATCATGTGTATTGTGATACCAATAGTATCTGATATAACTCAATTTATTACCCCCAAAAAAACCATAAGTTGTTGGTGTTACAACAGGTCAGATACAATTATGAATAAAATATTCCATCAGATTTTTTGATAATTAAAATAATATTGACCGTCGAGAATTGAACCTCGGTCATGCGTCTAACACTCTTAGCACTACCGCATCTAGCTAACACCACTGACAATCTGAGAAGCACAAAATTTATCATTTGAATTTTCCTAAACTGGCTGATGAAGGCATGTGAGACCGCGGTATTCAAAAAAAGCGATGTAAACAATTTATGTAAACAATACAAGACGCCCTTACACAGTCTACAGCTAGAAAACTCTAAGGATTTTTGAAGAGTTTTTGGCAAACATCTAATAATTTTTCCCAGAAGATCACGTGATAAAAAATCGTAAAATTATTTTTTAGCATCCTCGGGGCGGCCGCCAACTTTTATCAAACTTGCCCATGTCTGTGCCAACATTTGTTCGGACAAATGTCGAGTGTTTTATTTAGTAAAAAAAAAAAATTGGGTGTTTTTTTTCTGTTCAGGTGTAAAAAAATATGACAAACCAAATCGTAAAAAACAAAGTAGTGTAGCTAGAAACATCGAAATTTTGTTGGCTTTCTGCAAAATTGTTCAGAATCAACTCATATTAAACAGGAAAAAAGTACTGACCTGAAAAATAAGCCAAAGTCGGACTTTTTCGGAAAGTTGCAAAAAAATCACTTTGTGCAGATACGAAGGCGAATCCGAAAAAACGGATTGCAGATCCGGCCTAGAAATGTCGTCAGTAATCTACCATTAACGGGTGTAAACGTTTTTTTGGTCCACCCTGTATTGAACAGTCTTAGGGCTCAGGTTGAACTTTCATTATAAAGATTTCTAGAGATTCTTTTGTTAAGGCTGTGTTACTTAACCCCAGACAGCCTTTCAGACACCTTTTGGTGTCCAATTTGAACGGAACTTGTTTTATATAACAGGAAATGTATGCCCGTCTTCGGCTATTATTATTATTATTGTGACAAGTATTCAAGAGGAAAAGTTATAACTGCAAATGAATGTACAATTATGTCCTCCGTTCAATCCAATCCGGATCAAGAATTAACCAAGTTCCTCATATCCGGTGGG
>JAMCCL010000946.1:0-12065 GCA_024516035.1 Bactericera cockerelli | reverse complement strand
AGGGGGGGCTTTGATCTTTTAACCCTCGCCGGGTGGTTACCCTCCACAAAAGAGTATTATTATTATTATAACAAACTTGTATTTTCATATACATTTTTTTCTTAGTTTATGTGGGGGAGAAAATTCATATTTTCCACATAAACTTTGACAATAATTTTTAAAAAGATTTTTTTTTTTGGTTTTAAGTCGCTTTCAACTGCGGGTATATCACGAGGGGGTGTTACCCCCCTTTTCGCGGGAAACTCCAAAAAACCTCACCACATTTCCTCACCCAGCCGGGGTTGGGCCAACCAGCCAGAAGTTTTTCACCTCCTGGACTTCTTAACTTTGATCCAAGAAAAAGCAACGTCCCCAGGTGAAACTTCTGATGCTGGCTTTCCCGGCCCCAAACCCCAGGCGGGTGGAAAATTTAAAATTTATTTTTTATTTTTAAAATAGTAATAATTTAAATCTCATTTAAAGGGGTAATTTTTTTTTTATTTTTATGGAATTCCTTCCCCCCCACACCCCCTGTGAAACCCCCCCACCTAGTCCCTCCCCCCCTCCTCCCCCCCCTGGGAGGGGGGGGAAAAAGTTCAGGAGGTCTGGCCCTACAACATTGGGGACTGGCCGGGTAATACATTTTTTTGAATTTGAATTTGAATTTATTTATTTAAAGTGAAAAACAAACAGTTGATTCCCTCACAATAAATGGGGATCAACCTATTATATGCTACTCACTATAACAAGTATAGATATAAACATGAGGTATAAAATATAAGAAAGGTAAATAGTAAAATGTAAAAAGTATAAATAAAAAATAAAAAAGATAAATAAAAATAAAAAAAAAAAAAAGTTTTAAAGATAATAATAATAAAAATATCGCCTTATTTATACTGCCCGATAAGGACTATTAAAGTCCCATTTTCCAGCAGTAAGTCCAAGACATATTATTATGTGGTAAAAATCCCAAATGGGAGGATAACTTTCATGTCCCAGCTGGGTTTCGAACCCACGACCTCTGGAACCTCTGGATTCACAGAGTGCCGCCTTACCACTGAGCTATGGGACAGCAAAGATTGTTTTATTATACAGTCGAACCTGGATATAATAAACCCAAGGGACATAGCAAATATTCCATTATGAAGAGTTTCTCATATACCCTTACACAATGTCCCTTGCACAAATGTTCACTTATCGAAGGTTTCAAGGATCACCATGAATAGATTTTTCAGACTGAGCATTTGAATTTAAAAATTCACTTCTATTGAAAAGTTAAAAAAAAAATGAAAAAAATTGATTTTCAAAAACACATTTACAAATAAACAATGTTTGAATTATTTCCCCAATTTTGTGTTTGTTGAAGTGCATAGTTTTGGCGCCACGTTGTAAATTCACAATATACCCATTTTCCCCACCTATACTCATTTTCCCCCCACTACTCATTTTCCCAGCAGAACCTATTGAACTACATATTTATGTAATATAAAAAAAAATCCTTAACTATAGTTAAATTTGTAAATTTTTGCATAAATGGGACAAAAAAAATGTTAAGTGACTGTATTTATTGGATTGGCCCAGATATATACAATAACTTATTCTTCATTTTAACAATATCTTTTTCTTTATTGTGGAAAATTAAAATTACCCTGTATTAATTATAGGTCGGCCAAGCATCCATTAAACTCACCTGCACCGCAGGCCTAGGGCCAACGCGATATTATCTAATAAATAATTTAATAATAGAGATTTTTTTGTCGAAATTAATTCAATATTATTCTTATGCCCAATTGTGTACAACTGTACACTGTACATACATGTTGTATGATATGCACAATGAAAACATTCATCTCACGTCACTTATTGCTGTTATTTAGTGACACACAATATCTTATGTGAATCGGGAAACAGTGTAGACCTGTAGACGTTAGTTTTTTTTTATTGATACTTTTATTTACAATCTACAATGCTTAGTATAGAAAATAAAAATTGTAATAATAAATTTGATGTAGTAGATATGACATGGAAGAAAAGTACCCAATGACTACACTCCTTTATAGACTTAGTAAAAAAAAAAAATATCATTCATATTAGTAATATCCCTGTCCCTTTTAAGGAGGCCCTTGCTCATTGATTTGAGTGAAATTGGGACTTAAAAAAAATAAAAATAATAATAATAAAATTAAATCCCTCCCCCACTCAGGCGAGTTGAGGCCGGCAATGAAGAAGCTTCGCCTCGCCATGGGACTCCTGAAAACAGCGCGCCTCCCCACCTGTGTTCAACTGAGAAGACGGAAGGCGGCGCAGCGCGTGTGTAACGTGCGCTACAGGCGACACGTCACCTTTCCCAGCGCTAACTGCGCTGGTGACTGCGCTCATGACTAGTAATTATGAGTGATTGCTCTCATGACCAGGTAATTAATGGGGGCTGCCCTCATGACCATAATTATGGGTGACTGCGTTCATGACCAGGTAATTATGATGATTGCTCTCATGACCATAATTATGGGTGACTGCTCTCTACCCAGGTAATTATGGGTGACTGCGTTCATGACCAGGTAATTATGATGATTTGCTCTCATGACAGGTAATTATGGGTGACTGCTCTCAGACCAGGTAATTATGGTGACTGCTCTCATGACCAGGTAATTATGGGTGACTGCGTTCATGACCAGTAATTATGAGTGATTGCTCTCATGACCAGGTAATTATGGTGACTGCTCTCATACCAGTAATTATGGGTGACTGCGTTCATGACCAGGTAATTATGAGTGATTGCTCTCATGACCAGTAATTATGGGTGACTGCTCTCATACCATAATTATGGGTGACTGCTCTCATACCAATATTTTTTTTTTTTTAACGAATTGACGGGTATAACCCATGTAATGAGGGTCACCCATGTAAAAAAACAAGCTTTTTTAGAACAAGCTGTACTGAAAACCCACATGGGGGCTTTATTGATTTTATTGACTGGTACTGTAAACCCCCCTTGGGTTTTGTAAAATGTGAAAGTTTCTGTACACTGAACCCCTATAGGGTTTTATTTCAATGTATTTCTTATGAATTATAATTGTCCTGGAACAGACTAAAAATTGGAATACTATACAATTTTGACTGAACTAGTTGCACAAAACAATACATCAAAAAATATTGCGGCGATGAACTGTTAAATTAACAAATTAAAAGAATAAATTTCTCTCTTCTGACCAATTGCTCTGTAGAAACCCGACCCTGTCTTTCTGCACATACTGACCACCATAGGCCCATAGCTTCTTTAAATTAATTAATGAAATAGAATTAATCTTGTTTATACTACCGAGGTAAGTCTGAAAAGTCCTTTACTCCAGCATCAAAAGGTCTTATATATTTTATAGGATAAATACATGTTCTCTGTTGTGACCAGATTGCTCTGTAGAAAGCCCGACCCTATCTTCCTGCACATACTGACCACCATAGCCTGTGGTCAGCTTCGAGGTCTCCTCACTACTACGGGGAGGAGATGGACATGTGGGGGGACATGATTGTCGCATAGAGACCTGGCCCCGTAACTTTACCATCACCAGGATCAAGAAAGGTATTGGTGGGAAATTTTTTTTTAACCTCACAATCCTGAATAAATCCCACTAATTATATAACACGGGGGAAAACCCATTATAAAATTTTTGATCCCAAGGGGAACATCACTATTTCAAAATCATGCCGGAGTTGTATAAAATTTCTCTTCAAAAGTGGGTACCTAAAAACCTCATACTTCTAAAATAATATTTTTACTTTTTTTCATCTTACCTACATTAATTTTTTCTTTGCTTCCATTTTTTCTCTCCTTATTTTTTTTCTTATTATTATAATATAAATTTTATCTGATTAAAGGGGATGTTTTGATACCCCCACGCAGGTAAACAAAAATTCTCGGAATAAATATCATTTTAAAAATGTACCGACCCATAGTTTTGATATGCGGGGACTTGTAACCTGGGGGTGGGTGGTTAGCAATTTAGTAAATGAGTTTGAGTACTTGTGTACACGAAAGATAAACACAAATCTGATAACTTTTTTTTTAAATGTATTTATTTTTTGTTAAAAAAATTTTGATTTTGAATTAATTTTTTTGTCTTCCCCCCCCCACTGTGACTTCAAAACCCCCAAAGGGGGGCTCCCCACGCCCCATTCTGTTCCCTTTAAACCTATCATCCCGTCCCGCTACCCGTTCCCGTCCTTCACCCATGTTTCCTAATTATTTACCCATTTTTTCCGGAGTTATTTCCCATGTTGTTCCGGGAAGTTATTTACCCATTTGTTTCCGGAATTATTTTTCCCATTGTTCCTAAGTTATTTACCCATTTGTTTCCGGGGAAGTTATTTACCCATGTGTTCGGGTAAGTTTTTTTACCCATTTGTTTCCGGGTAAGTTATTTACCCCCTGTGTTCCGGGTAAGTTATTTCCCATGTTTTGTTTTTGGGGAATTTTCTCCTGCTAGGTGTCCTCTTACCTGTACCTGATGTCATCCTGTCCCGCTACCCGGTCCCAGTCCTTTACCCATGTTTCCGGTAATTTTTTTACCCATGTTGTGTTCCGGTAAGTTATTTACCCATTTGTGTTCCGGTAAGTTATTTACCCATGTTGTTTCCGGTAAGTTATTTAACCATGGGGTTTTCCCGGGGAATTATTCACCCCTGTGTTTTCCCGGTAAGTTATTTACCCATGTGTTCCGGGAAGTTATTTACCCATGTTTCCGGGTAATTATTTACCCATGTGTTCCGGGTAAGTTTTACCCATGTTGTGTTCTGGTAAGTTATTCTCCTGCTAGGTGTCCTCTTACCTGTACCTGATGTCATCCTGTCCCTGCTACCCGTGTCCCAGTCCTTCACCCATGTTTCCGGGTAAGTTTTTACACATGATGTGTTCCGGTAAGTTTTTACCCATATCATTTTTCCTCACGAGGTATTTTTTTTTTTAAATTTATTTTAATTAATTTATTGTTGAAATTTTTTTGTTGTTAAGTGAAAAAATAAATTACAAACGTCATTCATCCCCCCCTTAACAAACTCTATTCAATCCCCCCCTTAACAAAAGTCTATTCAACCCGCCCTTAAAAAAACGTCTATTCATCCCGCCCTTAAAAAACGTCTATTCATCCCCCCCCTTAACAAACGTCTATCATCTCGCCCTTAACAAACTCTATTCATCTCGCCCTTAACAAACGTCTATTCATCTCGCCCTTAACAAACGTCCATTCATCTCGCCCTTAACAAACGTCTATTCATCTCGCCCTTAACAAACGCTATTCATCTCGCCCCTTTAAAAAACGTCTATTCATCTCGCCCTTAAAAAAACGTCTATCATCCCGCCCTTAACAACGTCTATTCATCCCCCCTTAAAAAAAACTCTATTCATCCCGCCCTTAACAAACGTCTATTCACCCGCCCTTAACAAACGTCTATTCATCCCGCTCTTAACAAACTCTATTCATCCCGCCCCCTTTAAAAAACGCTATTCATCCCGCCCTTAACAAACGTCTATTCACCCGCTTTTAACAAACGTCTATTCAATCCCCGCCCTTAACAAAAGTCTATTCATCCCACCCTTAACAAACTCTATTCATCCCGCTCTTAACAAACGTCTATTCATCTCGCCCCCTTTAAAAAACGTCTATTCATCTCCCCCCCTTTAGGGGACCCCGTGTTCTTCAACATCGGGGCAACGAAAGCGACGCGGCGGAGACCCTGGGCGTCCCCCAAAACCCCAGTTCCAATCCAAGCCCACTTTTTGCCCGCCTGCCATACTACCACCGGGGGAACCGTTCGGCCCCCGGGGATCCCGGGGGCCACCCTCCCCGGGGGATGGATCATCAAGGGGGCGGCTCACACCCCAAGGGGAAGAATGTCGAAGGGTTCACTCGGCCCGGGTGAGGGGGATCATAGGGGTTTTGTTAATAATAATAAAATAAACTCTTTAGTGGAATAACCACCAGCATTAATGCTCAAAGAATTTTCTACCACCTAACCCTCAATCTTTTTATTTTGGGTTTTAAAAAACCCAAAATTTAAAAGGGAAAAAATTTAGCACTGGGGGATTCGAAACCCAAAATCCCTACCTACCGATTACCAAATACGCTTAATCACTTACTACCATGCACTTTTTTTTTTTTTTTTTTTTTTTTTTGAATATCTACGAGATCCCCCTTTTACAATAATTTTCTAATTTTTTTTTTTTTTTTAGAATATCTACAGATCTACCCCATTTTCAATAATTGTTCTAATTTTTTTTTTTTTTTTAGAAAATCTACGAGATCTACCCCATTTACAATAATTGTTTAATTTTTTTTTTTTTTTTAGAATATCTAACAATTACCCCATTTTCCCAATAATTTCTTATTGTTTGTTTTTTTTATTAGAATATCTACGAGATCTACCCCATTTTACAAAATTTTTCAATTTTTTTTTTTTTTTAGAATATTACGAGATCTAACCCATTTTACAATAATTGTTCTTATTGTTTGTTTTTTTTATTAGAATATCTACGGGATCTACCCCATTTTAACAAAAATTGTTTATTGTTTTTTTTTTTTATTAGAATATCTAGGGATCTACCCCTTTTTACAATATTATTTTGGCCCACAAAAAAGAAAAAAACTTAAAATTTTTTTTTAAAAATAAAATATTTATAAAGAGTCTATAACATTCAGATCCTTGTTGCCCCTACTTAAAACTTAAAGTTACACAAATAATGTTTAAAAAAAAAATCTTAATAGGTAAATAAATAAATCTCTAGTCCTGGCGTAAGGGAGGATGGAAGTATGCATAATTTGGTTTTGATGGATTCAAGATTGCCCATGAAAAATGTCGATGTCGGGAATCTTGTTGAAAATGTGTTAATAAGAGACATAGAACGATTTGAAGGGATTGTTCATTGAATGTTTATTCTTGTAAGGTTAGGATATAAGGTTTGTAGAATAAATTGGACGATTTATAATTGCTTTTAAGGTTTATCGTTACGTGTAATAATAATAATAATAAGCCCTTGGGCACCTCTTACGGAGCATGGCCTCTTCCTTATGGGGGCGTTTTTTTAATTTAATTTTTAAAAGACATAATTACAAATTTCCAAAATATAAATTTTTACAATTGTAAATTATCCATTATTAAATTAATATAATATTTATGGGAAAATAGTATGATATATTGAATGTAATGATTTTTTTTTTTTTCTTTTTTCTAGTATTTTTTTTTCATATCTCAATTATTTTTTTCTTAAAATTTCTCTTTATTTCCAACAAATTTTATGAAATGTAAAAAAATCTTTACACTAAACAACGTGTAAGATAACCAAATTGCGAATTTTCATTTATTGCCCCTTTTTTTGCATCCTCTAGTAAAAAAACATCACCAACAATAACACCTTCTCCCCTCCCTTCCCCTCCCTCCAGGTTCGCCTCCGAGCTGTAAGAGCGCAACCGCAGGGGCATGCGTGACGCTGGAAAGGCGCACGTCCTGAGCGCCGAGTACGACCGGGCCCGGACGGGGGTCACGCCGCCCTGGACACGATGCGTGCCGAGGGCTCGCCGGGAAACGCTGCAAGAACATCGGGTGCCCGGTTTACGCGTTCAACGCGCCCCAGATGTTGACCTGCCCGGGGCCTATAGCCGCCCCGGCCCCGTACGGGTCGGCGAAAGACAGGAAGGAGGTCGCTGTCGAGATGTGAAGATAGTAAGTTCAAATCCCTTTTTTTCGACTGTTTCAACCTTTTTACCATTATAGGTAGGTATTGTTCGGTAGCAAGAAAAGGGACACGAGACTGTAGAAAAGCCGTGGCCTTTGAATCTTAGGTTTCTTGGTTTGAGCAGTGGACTTTAAAATTTGAAAATGATGGGGCTTTTTATGGTTCCGTTCACTTACATAGACTAGAGGTGTACTGAGGCAACCTCGATGTTGGAACTGGTAGTTCGAGAGCCGCTACAACGAAGTTGAGGCTTGTCTTCGACTTGAATACAGGTGTTAGGTGTAAGCATGTACAATTGTAAAATTTTTTCTATAATAAAAAAAGCTGTGAAAAAACTTATTTAGAGAAGAAAAAAAAAAAAAAAAACATGACCATTGTATTGCCGAGGGAAAAAACAAAGCCAAGCCTTGAATGTAATCGAAGTGTAAAAAATAGTTTAAAAAAAATAGGTACCTATATTATTTTCATATTGTACAAGTATTTATTTATTAAAATAAAATATTTATAAAAACGATTATATTATCTATTTGTAAAAAAAATTACCATATAAAAAGAACGTTTTAATTATTTTTATCACCACATTTTTACATCTCGTGATGTTTGCTTAAATACACATACATAGTATTTGTGATTTTGAAAATTAATATTGGTGGATTTTCTTTTTTTTTATACTTTTTTTGATGTTTCGTTTTAAGTGGGGTTTTTTTACAATGGTTAAGGATGATTTTTGCAAGAACCTCTAACTTATACCTGATACATACTAATGTATAATGTTTCAATTTCATATTGTACTCATACTTACATATTGTATAGTCTGTCCCGGGAGCTCAGTGGTAAAGGCGGCACTTTTGTGAATCCCCGAGATTCCAGAGGTGCGGGTTTCGAAACCCAGCCGGGACATGTCAAGTTATCCTCCCATTTCGGATTTTACACATAATAATTGTCTTAGATTATTGCTGAATAAGGGGACTTTAATTTCCAAATTCGGGCAGTATAAATAAGGCGATGTTGTTATTATTAATAATACTTATTTAATATTTATAAAAAACAGTTATATCATCTAATGTTATTTTCTTTTACTTATCATCCCACTTTTAGTTGAATTACTTAGTTTTGAAACAAAGTTTTATTTGTGAAGAAAATTTATTCATAAACCTGTGATTTGTTTAGCTATTTTTGCCAATTTTTTCGGAGATTGACTCTAGATTCAAAAACCTTTTCTTTTGCAACCATCAGACAGATTAATTTACTTTTTTGTATGTAGTTAGGGCTGACAAAATAGCCCTTAAAAAACATGAAAAATTTGTGTGTTTTTTTGAAACCTTCAAGTGTTCAAAAGGGTCGTTTTTTGAGGGCATGGAGTAAAATTTACTATAAAACCATATTCTTTTGTTACGAAATAATTGGTTTTTAAAATAATATTGACTCTTTGTGGTCTATAAAAAACGAAGTCCTTTCCATATGTGACTTTTGCCCATTGCAAATTGACTTTTCAAGACGACAAAAACTACAAACTATATTTACCGTTATATAAGCACTGTAGTTTCTAAAAGCTTTCTCCCGCGAAACGACCGCTTCCTTGATCCTGTTAAAACCCAAAAAAAAAATTGTAGGTAGGTAATTTTTCGAAAATTAAGAAAAGAAAATCACTCGAATAAAAAGTTTTCTTGACTTGTTAAAAAAGAAGTGAAAATTGAATGGTTCTCATGTCAATGTGTATTAGTAAACTTCCAAAGGGAAAGTACCTAATCTTTTTGTACCTTTTTGTTTTCAACATATTGTTATTTTGATCTTATCTCCGTTCGAAGGCTTTTTTTTCGAACAATGATAGAGATTATTTTAGTCTTAGTGTTCCCTAAAATTTAAATTTTGAAATTTCTGTAAAAAAACAATACTTTCCTTATTATAGGATAAGGAAATATCATCCGGAAATGCCTTAATTTGTAGTCCTCCTTTTATTTACATCTTGTTTTTTTATAACCGATGTATATTTATGTAACCTCAATAAAGAGTGAATTATTAATAATAAAAAAACTTAAAAACTTACATACAGGCCGTATGCAATACTTTCAATGCCAGCTACCAAAATAGATAAATAATCGGTGTCCTGTCGGAGCCCTTTCTGTAATTTTTTCCTAGAAATCTTCAATAAAATTGTCCTTTTTTGAAATGAAACCAACGGGAGAAAGATAAGCCACGATTTTTCATTTCGAAAAAATAAATTTAAAGTTCAAATCGTCGCAGTTTAATGAACTAAGTTTTACTAGATTTTTTTAAAGAATAAAAAAAGGCTGTATAATCTTATACATAGGGAATACATCTGTATATGGAAATAGTATACATCTGTATATGGAAATAGTTTAAATAGTAGGGTTTCATCTTTCGTTTTAGGGGTATTTTTTTCGATTAAGATATCTCGTACCCTCTTCTTTTTTGAAATTTTTTCGTGAAATACACATCAAACCTACAGTATTCTAATTTCCCAAAAACCACCAATAACTCTTTTTTTGTACCCCATTGTTTTTTCCCGTCTGGTCTTCTAATGATTCAACATTTCTTTTAGAATACAAAATATTGAACTGTGAATTGTTGTCAAATGTTTCAATCTATACTCGATTCGCCAAGTCTGATCCCCTTTTGTTTATGATATCTAGAATTAATGTATACTCAGTAATTTAGGTTTTAGTTTTTTACTCTATAGTCTATAGTTCTATATAATACTAACTTTTCTAAAAAATAGAGAGAAAAAAAACAAACAACAAAAAGAAAGATGGAATAACAAACTAGTTTATTTATTTATTTTCAAAAAACATTACAGTGAATACAAAAATATCATGGTTTGATTTTATACTTGTTCTTTTGAACTCCACATGAGCAGTAATTAAATTTAAAAAATTTTTTTGTTCAAACGACCCCTTTTTTTTCCCAAATTAAGTTGGCTGGAACCATCACTCCCTCCACATACCAAGGGACGCAACAAAACGAACATTGTTAACATATTTTTTTTTACTTCACTATCGAGTATACCTCTGGCTTTCCTATTTTATCCACTCTTTTACCCTTTGGGCCGAATCATTTTTTTAAATTTTTAATTTTATTCTATTTATTTAAAAAATTTGTTAAATTAAAATGCAAAAAAAGGGTTTACTTTTTTTTTCTCTTTAAGACTAGTTGTACTTTGCAAAATTTAGAAAGTAATAACAACTCCTCGAAACCTGAACCTCAATGAAATAGATACACGCCCCAATAAAAATGGGGGAACGTTGCAAACATAGTTTCCACCATTTTCTATTAAAGGTTTCACATAAAATTCCAAAGCATTGAAGTTCATCATCTATTTATTTTTTTAAAAAATTTGGGATTTTGTTGCATCATGGAAAAATCGAAAATTTTAATACCCATTAAAATTTAACATTCTTTTATAGGTCTGCTGGGGGCTATTAAAAAGGGGGGAACCCCTTGGGTTGGTTTTTGGGGGGCCCTTGTCAATTATTTGCCCCTTTAAAAGACAGTGGTAAAGTCGAGTCATTTCCTTCCACGTCTCTAAACCCTCGTTCACGATACGCCACCCTATGATATGAGATTTTTCTATTCATAGACAAAATTTACTTATATTGTTTTTTATTATCCCAAAAATGCGTTTCATTCTTCCGATAAATTCTAATAGTTAGAAATCAAAGTAGAAGTTTGATTTCATTTTTTAAAAAAAAAATTTTTCTCCATTTTTAATTTTTTTTTTCTTCATATTATTATCGGGCGTTTTAAACCCCCTCAACTTTTTTACTGTACACAATTTTTTATACAGGGGGCGGGGGGCGGTTTTGTCCCATTTTTAATCGCCCAGTGGAAAACCCCACTTTTAATTAGACAATTTAAACAAAATTTGAAGATGCACAAACCTAATTTTTTCGATTCAATTTCTCATTTCAAAAGATTTTATCAAAGCAAAGAAAGCTTTTTGCTAGAGATTATTCCCAGGGGGTTTATTTGTTTAAAGGGGACCTTCCTGGGCCCCGATCCCCGGTTTAGCTCCCTGGATTTTTCCCCTTGGGGGGACCTCAAAAAAAAAGTTTCAAGATCGTCCAAAAACACTTTAAGATTAAAAAAACAACATTCGCCTGAAAAAGGCCGTATAACTGTCGCAATGTTAAAAATGACGAAATTAAGAAAAAACCCTTTACATGTATCGACAAGACGGCTCATTTGAATGGTTCTCTTCAAAACTAATAAAAAAAAACCTTACATATTTCTAGATAAATCCAACAACACTATAAGACGACGCCTTTTTTTTAATCGAATATTTTAAAAGGGGCAAACCGCGCCGCACCCTGTTTATGAATCTTTTTTTGAAGTTCAATGTGTT
>JAMCCL010000945.1:0-12071 GCA_024516035.1 Bactericera cockerelli | reverse complement strand
AAAATAGACTTAAGTTCGAGTTTGAAAAGGAAACTTTCCCAACATGCAAAAAGGGAAACAAAGAAAGAGGACATTAGAGAAAGAGGAGAGGGGAGGCTATTAATAAGTATACTGTTGCACTTAGGTGAATGAATAAAAGGCGGGGCCATAAATTGATTTCAATAATTTTTTTGGGGGAGGTCACAAATAACTAATTATTTTTTGGGAAGGGAGGGAGGGATGAATTTGGGAACTGAAATATTTTTGGGGAACGACTTGGCGGGACTTTTTTATGTCACGAAGTGATATTTTTTGGGGGATCTTATAACTTTTTGTAGTGGCCCTGTATAGGTGTGGGGTGAATGGTACATGTTGTTTCAATATAAAACTATTTAACATATTAAATAATGACTTTAAAGGAACAAGTGTTGATAAATGAAACAGTTTGAATGTGAAGATAAAGATTTTAGTTTGATATTCATACCTAAGCACAGTATCCTTTGTGATTAAAAGAGAAGAAGATGATTATATGTAAATAAATATATTTAAAGTATTTGTTGAAAAAAAAAAAAAAAAAAAATATCCTTCTCCCAAATTATTCTTTCACCTAAAAAGTAGATATGCGACTTTTGACTCATCTGGGAGAGTGATAATATACTAGATACTGAATATCTATACACCAACTTTTTTCTGAGCTCTGAAAATGATCCTTTTCCCAATTATGGGCCAAATGTCCCTTTAGTATAATAGAACAATAAAAAAGCACACCTACCACTCACGAGAAAAAAATTTGCCATCGTTTGTAAAAATCGGTCAAGTAGTTTTGGCTGTAGAGCGGTCAACGTGAAAGAAGAATCAGAAAATGATGAAAAAAATGACGTTTTTAAAGTTTGGTTTTCTCCAACTTAACTCAAACGATTTTGATGGTTCTTTTTTCAAAGCTTGTCTTTATCGTGCCCCAATCTATATTTATTTATAGTCCGAGTTCCTTCATCACTTGTACTTTTTTTCCTACAACTACAAGAATTGTGCTAATTTTGCTCTGGCGTATAACCTCACTTAGTGAGTTCGTTCTCACTGTGTTCGGTTAATTATGTTTAAAAGAAGGTAAGATAACAAGCGAGACCCTCCCCTCAAGTCGAAGAACGATTAGAGAGATAGTCCGGGTTATTCTAAAATTAATCCCGTTTCATAAATTGGCACTGTGTCACAGATTTTTACGAGGATGCTGTGTGGTGCCATTCATTTTATCCAGATGGGCCCCTCAACTGGTTCAAATAGTGGGTACACCCTGAACATATTTCCTTAATTTATGTCAGATATAATAATAAGGACTTTTTAAGTCCCATTATTCCAGCAGTATGCCCAAGATGTATTATTATGAGCTAAATATCCCAAATGGGAGGATAACTATGTATTTTTACAATTAATTTCCGTGAAAGAATACTGAGAACGAAGCTTATTGTGTTGAGTAATAAATGTATAAATATATTTTTTTTAACTGTTAATTTTTTATTTTATATTATAAATGAGGTACAACACAACCCACAACAAAAAGGTTAATAGTACCTCATAAACTCACTAAATTTAATGTAAATTATGTAAAACTAAAACAGTAAAGAGTATTTTGTTTTTTAAAAAAAATCACATGTCTCAGCTCGAACCCGCGGACCTCTAGCACCTCCAGCTTTTCACAGTGCCGCCTTAACCACTGAGCTACCTGGACTGTTCACATATTCCTGTGGTATTTGCAATATATAAAAGCTTCAATTTATTTTACTTTGTATAATAATATTCTTAGCGGCCAGTGAAAGAAATATTTACTAGAGAGAATTGGATAGGGAGGAAAAAGCCTTTCACTTCCTATGTACCTAACATTCCTAATTAGGAATAGGTATTAGGTAGTGTAGGGGCTTTTACAAAGTTTTCTATGAAACTTCTACATTTCCCACTTAAAAAGGTCCCCAAATATTTATGACATTCATGTTACACATACATTATGTAACATTGGGTACTAGAGATTTTTTTTACATTTTTTGAACTAATATACCTAACCAACATTTTAGAAGAAGAAAAAAATCTTGTCTTTTTCACTCCTTGGGCATTACAGGTTTATTATAGCTATGTATGTATGAAATTATTTGTGGTCAAGCACAAGGCCTCTTCACAATTTTGTGGGTAGTGCAGCATTACTAAGAGCCTCCTTTACTTTTCAAATTCTATTACATTAATTTATTTTAACTCTGGTAATGCCGTCACTGGTCGTTACTTATTCAGTAACTACTCATTTTTCCTCACGAGGTATGAGTGGACCCCAAACACCCAAGTAAAGTGCAGAAAAATTCCTGCCCAGCTGGGGATCGAATACAGGCCACCATGCGTGGTAAGCTTAGCGCGCTAACTCACTCAGCACCGGCGACTATTTATGGGTTAGTATACCTTTATACAATTTCACATCGGGACATGTGGATTGAAAGGTTTGTGAATGAATAGGTATATACATAATAAACTAGATTAAATATCTATACTCCAATGTTATTCTGAGCTCTGAAAATGATCCTTTTCCTAATTAACGGCCAAATGGTAGCTTTTGGGATAATGAAACCATAAAAAGGCACACCTACCACCCAGAAGAAAAAAAATGAGCCATCGTTTATGAAAATCGGTCCAGTAGTTTTGGCTGTAGAGCGGTCAACGTCAAAGAAGAAGCAGAATTTTTGAAAAAAAATGACGTTTTTACAGTGTGTTTTTGACCAACTTAACTCAAACGATTTCGATGTTTCTTTTTTAAAAGCTTGTCTATTATCGTGCCCCAATCTGTATATGTAGTTCAATTTCCTCCATCACTTGTACTTTTTCTCCTACAACTACACGAAATGTGCTACTTATGCTGTCGCGTATAGTATACTCTTGGTAGCGCGCGAACTATTTCGATTGACTTGGCGGGTCGGAGCGCTACCGCGCTCCTTAATCTAACATTTTGTTTTCACTTCGATTCAATTTATCTGAACGTACCTACAAGTAGATATACATTAAGTACAAGAACCTCTGGGTAAATGAAGGATATGTAGGTACTTACCTGTGTATGTACCTTAGTTATTCATTGGTTCTTGTCTAATTGTTTCTGAACAATCTAATTTGCGAGGAGCTAGTAATAATGAGGTAAAACTCTACTGCTGAGCGCTCTCATTACTCATTAGCAGAGCCGGGATACCTATACAGGGTCCAACTGGTAGACGCAAATAAACATAATAATTATTATCTATTACAATAATAATGAGCAGAGAAATTTGTTCTTCTGTGAGATTAATGAAGTTCAGTTCAGACTGTGAAATTGTGAATCTCTAGTCTGTCTCGCTTTACAAATGTTAATGACTTTTATTTAATAACTAGCCGCGTTGTAGCTAAGGCTGCGACGCTGTTGAGTTTATAGAAGCATGGTCGACGAATAATTTATACATAATAATAGAATATTAAGTAGGTATTTTAAAGTTAAGGTACATACTGTAATTTTTCTGGACAAATCCTATAAATATAGTCGCTCTATCACATGTCCCATGATACTTGTCTTTGCTTACCCAATATGATAAATCATTGCATAGGTAGGTAGATAGGTTCCGTAAGAAAATAAACAAACGGTACCTATTTTCGAAAATTAAGAAGGTCATCTTTATACGAAAAAATATCTTTCATTGTCTTTCAGAAAGCAGGAAAAAAATACAGAAAATATATTTGGAACAAAACTTTTTGGGCTACCGATCACTTGCGACAATTTATCTGAAAAAATTTGCGACAACAGAAAAAGGTATTCACTGTAACGTTTGCGACAATATCAGACAGACAAAGGAACAGGTTAACTCCTTTGTTCATTTCGGAATTTCCAAATAAATACCGGGTCGACTAAAATATGGACGTATGTGAATTTATCCGATTTAATGAATTCCTTCTCTCATCATAGATAAATTTATTTTATTTGAGGAGACTCCTTGTCAGACAAACGGTTGTCAGACTAAATGTTGTGTTTCGTTAGCCGGCTAGGATAGCTTGGGTGAGGGGCTTAGGTTAGGTTGAAATTAGCGCAGGGTTAGACCGGGTCGCTACGCAACCCGGCCTAACCGCCTGCGCTAATTTCAACCTAACCTAAGCCCCTCACCCAACCATCCTACCCGACAAACTGAAGTCAGTGATCTATCGTGCAATCTCACCTTGTTAACTTTACCTAACCCTATCTAACAACAAAATTCCTCTAACAAAAAAAACCTACCAGTACGAACTAAAATTTGATTCACACTGTATGAAACATTGAAATCTATACCTGCAATATATTGTCGCAAATGTATGGTTTGAAACCTTTTTTCATTGTCGCAAATGATCGGTTTTAAACAAAAGATTTCCGCAAGTGTCGAATTGCGAACTTTTTGTGCATTATCTAGTGATTAATTACAGAGACCTACCTATTGGGACGGCCAGATTTGGTTGTAAAAAGCTCAACTTTACACCTTGTAGTGGTTTGGCATTTTTATGAATTACATTATCATATTTATCGTACAGCCATTTTTAAAATGATAAATCAAACGACAGTATACGAGTATATTTACGAGTATTTATCAACATATTATTCACATATAAAAAAACGAGTACATCCATTTTACTTACTCAGTACACACTGTCGTGCTCCCAGATTTCTCCTCTTAGTAGAGTTGAACTCATTTAGCACAACATATTTCCTCCTTCATGTTCAACCCTGTATACATATTTATTGAAAGCTTATGTTAGCACTTGGCCACAGAACTTGAGCACATAATGCTAATCCCAGTTAGTTGGCCAGTTTTTATATCTATGAGAACTTTGATAAGACTCGTACTGAGCGTTAGGAGTAGGAGCGACGTCTTATCAAGAACATAAAAGTGTGACTTCTTATCAGACTAATACCTGTGGTTGTAAGGACCTCATAAAAAGCTTCATACATAGAAGAGGCCTACCTGCGAGGAAAAAGAAAAGGTTTTACGTAGTTTTGATAGTATTCTTTAGTAGAAGGTAACCACCTGGTGAGGTTAATGTTCAAATCATTTTCTACCACCTAACCCCCAGAGTCTCATTATTATGTGATCACAAACTCAAATTAATGAGGATTTATAGATTTTTAATAATCAGGTATTATAGATTTCTAAACCATTTATGTAAATGTAAAGGAAGTCAGTGGTAAGGTTTCTTAAGGGTTTAATAAATGAAAAATAAAAAACCCAAGTTCTCACGATGTGATTGTTTTGTCACACATAGAAATATGTGGTTCAGGACGAGCCAACTTTTCCTTTGAAGTTAGCTGGAGAGTGGAAACCATCACTTCCATCAGCTCCAGATTACAATAACAACAAGCTAAGCTCATTAAAACAACAACTAATTAATTAATTTTTTTTTTAAATTGCTTTTTCTTTGTGTTATTATGTCACAATTTTAGTGGGTAGCGCAGAATCATAGGACTTTACCACGCTAATTTTACAATATCTTGTATTATTTTTTTTTTTGCTAAGATTCTGCCACTGGTCGCTGCTTCACATTAAAGCAGCTACTCATTTTTCCTCACGAGGTATGAGTGGACCCCGAACATCCAAGTACAGAGCAGAAAAAATCCTCCCCCGCTGGGAATCGAACCCAGGTCACCATGTGTGCAATGCCTAGCGCGCTAACTCGCTCTGCCACAGTGACTACTAAAAAACAACAACTAGTTACAACAACAACAACAATGAGATGTACTGTGTCACTGCTCGTCCATCATAGGGGAGAAATACTACGGGATGGACAATTTACAACAGACCACAAGCGTCTACAGTAGCTGCTGTTTCATGGTTACGAAATTCATTGCTCATCTTTAAAAAATAAACTATTGACCTACTTGGACAGTCTAAACTCCACATTAACCCTTGAAAAATAAAACATGACATTGATAAGAACTACAATACTTTGAATATACATATTTCTTTTTACTTATCATCCACGCAGATATAAGCACCTAAGTACTTAACAAAGGATCTCAGTCTCTGGTAAGACATGAAGAAAATGGAAAGTCAACAGGTTAGCCATATGTACTTACACTACTTACTATACTGGTGCTTGCACTTCTAGTCAGAGTACCTCTGAACTTACCGCGTCTAACAATACACAATGTTCTAAACAATACAGACCATCATAATGTCCAACATCGGAGGCCATGAGTATTATCACAATCAGGATAGTCACCAACAGTGGCGACCATTGCTCTTCTTATTCAGATAATCTACATTTCCCTAAATAATCTTTATCTTCGATTATTTTGAACCAAGTAGGTAGGTGACAAACATGATTCTTTGTATAAATTAAAAATATGTAGTAGTCAAATTTGTCACAAAATAGATCATTTATAAAACCCCTGGAGCAGACTACGAATTAGCTAAGCTACAACATACGAGTAGACTGTCTTTTTTTTATTACCATTCACGAAGAAGAATTGTGTTCATAATTGGCAGTGTATTCCTTCACTTTGCCTTCTCCCAAAACTACTTGGGGTCAGCATTGGTCAAGTGTCAACCCTTTCCTCATGGGTGAGTTTGGTTGGTTCTGAAACACCTACTTCCACAAATTACGGCTGGATGCTTTTCCAACCCTGTTATGAGGACAATGATTTGTGTTATTGTCTTTTGACCTAACATAGTTGGTCCGTATCTATTTAACTTTTCCCAGCGAGTTATTACGAAATACCTAATAGGTATCATTCTTTATTTAGATTGGGTACCTGAGTAGGACAGGCAGTCGCACTGTAGGATGTCTCTATTACATCTTCCTTTCTCCTTAACGCCCGACTTTACATAGTTGACACACCACTGATTCACAGCCTGTCCAGAACAATAGAGTCAGGGAGAACAATAGTGATCCATACTACGGCCTGCACTCCATAGCATGTGCCGGGTGCCGTGGACTAATGACTAATGTGCATCGGCTCTGAGCACACGGGGAGCTTGCACTTTTCAGCAACACGAGTCCACTTCAAAATATCTGTTTTACCGACCATACAATTGATAATAATAATAATGAGAGCCCTTGATACTGACCGATGAGGTCTAAAGAGTCTCCTTATAGATAATTGTTTTGGTGCCATCAGTATGTGGTCAAAATCTTGACACTATCAGTATCAGTATAAACAGAAAAGATAGTAATAAAAGATACTAAATTTATGCATTTGGAGGAATTCGACACAACCTATACCTAAGCCACCTGTATTACTAGACCAGCGCTCAACCACTAGACCACCAATGCAGGGTAATATAATGTACTTATGTATAATCCAATACTGCTTTTCATCGTCTATGTTTTAAATGTTTTAGAGTACGAATAGAATAAAGAAGTTTTGACAACCGTGGAAAACTTATTTATTTGATAATATTTCATTCTAATGTAATATTCTTGTGGTACTCAAGTCTTCATAGCATCATAGGGAAAGTTAAGAACTCATTGAATCTCAGAGCCCAATGAGTTTACTGGGTGACCTACACGTAATAATATTATGTAAATGAATAGATACAATAGTATGTATTCATATGTATATGAAAAATGAAAACCCTAACACTCCTGTACGTAAAATTCAGATTCCCAAAGAGTATGAGTATTAATGGTAGATCTTAAGCAATGTGTTGTTATTCTGACCACTCTGGAGGACCAATCTGACAACTGAACATGGTAATGTTCCTGGTATGTACACTGTCAAGATCAAGTGTAGAGAGGCATAGATTTCATGAACCATGGTGAGATCTGAGATAGTGAATCTGTAGAGAATCAAACAGTGTGGGGACCACACCAAACGTCAAAGCACTCAAAGTCCATGTCAATGATAATATTGACCTGTTGAGACAAGCTAAGAAGATGTTCTTCCACTATTACCTTTGTGCTATTAAATTTGCTCAACAATTAAAGTCACAATCATCTTTATCCATAGAGTTTATCCAAAATTATGAAAACTTTAGAGCTAGAAAAGGCAGTGCAGATTTTCGTTCTTTCAAAGTAAGTTTAAAGCTACTTATATTTGCAATAATAGATAATATAGTATTCATAAATTTATTTACTGTAATACTTGAAATTTGAGGTCAATGTGAAGACCTCGAAACATGAAAATCGAACCCGGACTTGCCTGAATGCTTTTAATTTTTGTTAGAATTAGTTCTATCAAAGATTAGTTTGAGCTGAGTAGCTGACACTATGCTCAGTATACAATCATGACGTACTTTATAGCATTTTCTAATCAGATATCCACCAAAATCAACACAACTAATAGAATGGAACAGGCACACTTAAAGTATACAACTGTACACCGCCATAGTTTAAACTCAGCACTCAACATAATATAAGTTCTGTTACAACAACTCGTACAATTTATGTTATCGATCCGTTTATTTGGCAGACAACAAGTTTGGTCAGACATAAACATGGTCTAGTTTTACGTTTGGTTAAGCTCTGAGCTTTATCTTCGCATCTGGATCAGTCGTAGATACGGTTGTATGCTTTACTATTTCGCTGAACTGGTACCTGATAGTTCTTGTGTGCCGTTTTTATAAGGTTTTGGCCAGAACGTGAAGCCCTTATGGAGGCCAATTGGCCATTGTGTAGGGCAGAGGTTCCTAAATTTGTGTGACAAAGTCGGGCTAGAGAGAGGGCTTTCAATCAATTTTGATTGAATTTATTAAAATACTAGCGGGCTGTCGCCCGCTTTGCGGGCCGAGGCATGGCCGTGAAAGCAAAAAATCCTTTTTCGCCAATGGCAGGTGTTGTACTGGGAATTTCGAAAAATCCCGTCTTATTGCACATCTAAACTATAAAACAAAGCTACCTACCAAATTTCAGCTTCCTAGGACTTACGGTTTGGGCTGTAGAGCGATGATCAGTCAGTCAGTGACTTTGACATTTATATATTAAGATTTACTATCAATATCATTGAGATCGACTTACTACATACTAATAGTATTATGAAGAGAACATAATGAAGAACTATTTTTTATTCATTTTTAACTTGAATTTTACTAATATTGGGAGGCGCTGTACATTTAGTTCACTTTTCACTATTGATTGACTGTCAAAGTACATGTCCGGACATTACCTAGGCTTTGCCAACCATGGCCTGATCTAAAATTATGAACTTTTTTATGTGCTCAAAGTTGTTTCTTGGTATCACCCAGGACCTAAGTCGTATCACCCAGGACCTAAGTCGAAGATTTCACTATCGGTTGATTTCAAAAGCATCTAAATTATTTTGAATCGAGACGCTTTTATACAGTTGCAAAAATGGTTTGGATTAGTCTATTTATAAATTACACCTAGTGTGGATATTCGTATAGCTTACAGGTTCAAATCAAACCTGGAATGAAATTCAAAGTTTCAGACATCAATATTATCATTTGTGTTATTGATCCGAGGCTGTGTAAGTCGGGCTAATCCAAGTATAATCACACGCATTAGGGCATACCACATTGTACTAATGGAGATTTATTTTACAAGATAGTATAATGTTCTTTATTTAAAGCTTGTTCGTGCTTAAAACCAGTTCGAGTAAGAATTCTTTCTTCATTCTCTTCCCATTCATTCTGGTAGAAAGTAAAGCAGATTCTACAGGGTGGTCCAGAAAGTTTGCACCAAAATCATAGGGATGATAAAAGAGACCATTTCCAACAAAAATGTTCCCGGACATTTTCCTTTATTTTTTGTCGTTTTCAAAATGGCGGCCAAAACGTGTGTTTTTCAATATTCCGACTTTGGTTTGGCTTTCGATTAATTTAATTTTTTCTGTACCACCTAGAAAAAAACGGATTACATTTCTGAATTGAGAATAAAATTTTAATTAAAATAAATTAAATTAACTCGTTTAATGTTTTAATGATCATGCTCATTTAGGCAGACAAAGTTGTGAACGCACCGTGACTGAAAGACTTTCTTCATGTTTGCCATTAAATGGCATGAAAATTTTAAATGTAACTAATCTGGCACTCATCAAGGAAAACATCTGTGTTTTCTCAGAATTGTAACAATGCATCATTTTTTAAAATGACTTCAGTACTTTCGGAGTATGGGCTATTTTTCCGAGTAACCTCATAAACCCAAAAATGCATGATTGGCAATATTGAGGCTACTAACACGTACTGTCTAAGTTGTCCCCATTTTCTTCGTAAACTTGGATACCTACTTTCTCCAGTTGTTATTCCTAATTAATTATCCGATTTTTAATCTTTTATTTTAGACGGTTTATGAGGTAAAAGACCCAGGTTCGAGCCCCTGATCGATAGAATTACAGTAGGTAGGTAGGTAGTGTAGGTACAAACTATTAATTGAAAACGCAAGAGATTTATAATGACAATAGGCAGGTACATAGGTCCTGACCTGATCTAAATGTTTTATTAATCATTTTAACAACATCTCTTACTTGAAAAAAAGATAAACAAATAACAACAGTAAGTATGGAAAAACAAAATTACATAACAAAATAGGTAGGTAACAGTTTAAGGTAGTTTGAGAGAAGAAAATATCACAACAAAGAATAAAGTAAAAATAGATACACTTCAATAGTTATGTTTAGGAAAATTAATAAAAATCAGACTTTTTTTCAGACTTATCTAAATTACTAAATAGTTACCTTACATTTAGGTACAGAGGGCAAAAAATATCACAACAATGAAATAAAAATAGGTACTTTCTCAGACTCCAGATAAAAAACAATACTGTCCTTATTATAGGATAAGGAAAGTAAAAAAAAAAAGGGTCAGTATTCTAATAATAATAATAATGTCGCCTTATTTATACTGCCCGATTAGGACTTTTAAGTCCCATTATTTTAGCAGTAAGCCCAAGACATATTATTATGTGGTAAAAATCCCAAATGGGAGGATAACTTGTCATGTCCCGGCTGGGTCTCGAACCCACGACCTCTGGAAACTCTGGATTTCACAAGAACTGTTGGAAGTGGCGTCCTCCTTCTTCTATGCAGAGGTGGCATCTCTTCCTCATGCTCCTGCGGATGTTACGGAACACCCCGGCCTTCTCCAGGAATTCGCCAAACGCCGCTACAATCCTCGCAATCAACTCTTCTTCTGTCTCAATGGGCGTTTCGTAAACCAAGTCTTTTATGTGACCCCACAGACAATAATCAATCGGGTTGAATTCCGGCGATCGAGCTGGCCACGGATGTGGACCACCGCGTCCCATCCAGTTTCCAGGGTACGTCTCGTCCAGGTATTCCCGATTTAACCGAGCAAAGTGAGCTGGTGCTCCGTCGTGTTGGAAAAAAATATTTTCCCTCACCTCTGGTGCTACTTCTCCTAGAAGGTCTGGCAGCACTTCCCGCAGAAACACGTTGTAGGAGTGGGCATCTAATCTGTTTGGTAGAATGTAGGGTCCTAACAAGTGGTCACCAACAATTCCACCCCAGACATTGACGGAAAAACGCCACTGACTTCTCACAGCCTGGACCGCATGCGGATTTTCTTCACTCCATATGTGTGAATTATGGATGTTGTAGAGGCCATGTTGTGAAAAACAGGCCTCATCAGTCCATAGTACAACGTTATCAAAGTTTGCATTTTCCTGGAGTCTTTGCAGATACCACCGGGCAAAAGCCACCCTCGGCTCAAAATCGTCCGGGGTCAGTTTTTGTACTTTCATGATATGATACGGATGCATAGGGTTTTCGTGAAGAATTCTGAGAACCGTTTGATGACTGGTACCAACATCATTGGCAACTGCCGACTGCTCGTTCTAGGATTATCCTCGACTCTCCGAAGAACCTCTTGCACAAACCTAAGTGTCCTTGCGGTCCTGGGTCTACCACCGCCATGGTGATCAGTTCGAATTCCCTGCTCTCTTATCCTCCTGTCCACTTCTTGAAATGTTCTTCTGTATGGTACTGGTCTGTCTGGGTAACGCGCCTCGTAGATCCTCACAGCCTCTCTTGTGTTTCCTTCTGCAGCACCCAGGGCTAACATCATGTCAGCGTAGTCATTATTGCCAAAGAAACGACGACGTGCCATAGCTACAGAAAGTATGATGTTTAGCTCTTAAAATAGAGTAAGTAGGTACTTATC
>JAMCCL010000944.1:0-12161 GCA_024516035.1 Bactericera cockerelli | reverse complement strand
ACCACCCGAGGCAAGGGACCACTAGACGTACCCGATATTTACCTTGCCGAGCATAGGCGAGGTGCACAAGTTCACTTGTCTTGCCTTGGCAAGAGTGTACTGCATGCATGAGATAAGACAGGGTTTCTTGTTGAAATACTTTACCTTCAGCATGTCCTGTCTACATATAGGACACTCATTCTGCTGACAGAGTACTCGCATTCGTGTGCAACATTCATAGCAAACAGGATGATCACAGCATCCTATGGAGTAGAAATGGGCTCTCTTGAAACATACAACACAGGGCTCCTCAGGGTTGAATTCCACTTTGGATTCCGACATGGCTTTCTGCACACAAGATTTATAACAATTATATTTCCTTAAAATTAGTTTAAAAGATTAATCTAATGAATGAGACAGAGAAAGATGCTATCACAAATTCTAGAGTGAGTTTCAACACTTGTTTGATTTTACTGTAACTTCCACTTAAAAAACCAAACCACAGTCATCCAACAATATCCAAGTGCAAAAATTGAAAAATTCACAACCACATATCCAAAGGCCAAAACACATGCCAGCTGATTAAAACAGAGGTAATTTGATAAGGTGCACACAGAGATAAAAGTGAAAGATTTGTTTACACTTTTCTCGAATAAATACAGGTGCCTCGTGGTGGTTTTTTTATGGGGCTGAATTTCGGTCTCGGTTTTATTAAATTAGGGCTTTATTTAGGGAAGTTCGTGTCTTTTAATTGATAAATATGTATCTTTTAATCGCGAGTGATCGATATTTCTCATCCTGATTGATTTTGGTTGTTTCTCTTCACTTTCATCCTCTTGGGTAAGATCCTACAGCATGAGTCCTCAACTGCCTATTGTAATGCAATATGGCGTTCTAGTCATGGGCCATGCCTAATTCCTATCACTGTTGTTGGTCGCTTTTATGTCATCTTACACTTTAATTGCGTTTTATCTACCTAAATTATAGTTAGACTAGTTCGATGAGTTCAATCGTCTCATAAGGGGGAGGGAAATAAAGGGGGGGGGGATACTTAAACACTAAACATAATCATGAATGCTATATTATCCTGAAAACATGACCCTATAAGAGTGTAAGCTATAGCTGTTTATCATGTCAGAGCTGGGGAAGAGGAAACGGACTGCTCCACCCAAACTGAATGAATATTGCCTTATAAGTACATCAAGGAAAAGTGTTATAAAAAAAGCTCCTGCACTACCAACGTTACTCGAGTCTGAGGTAACAAATGTTACAATCCCCAACATTGTATCTCACATTAGCCCTCCTGTGAATGCAGAAAAAGATAAAGATGAAAGTCAATCAACAGTCAATGATTCATGCTTTAAGCCTAGTCAAGATTTATTTTCAAATGTTATGCCTAGTCAGTGCCAATTAGACCCATTGAATTCAACTGTAACAGATGGTACACTGAAAGTCCAAAACAAAAATATCACTTCTTCCATAGAAAATGCTGTACAAAAGACCCTTGAGAAATCATTATTTTCAACTCCAGAATTTGACATTCAGGAAGCAGTTACAATACTATCTAAAAGTTCATTGAATACCAATAATAACCTGATTGACCTAAACAATAGTGCTAATAAGTTAATCTCAGACAAGTGTTCTATCTCCAACATATTCAAAACTTCCAATGATAACATCATCCCAGGTACCTCTAACAATATTGGCTTTAACAGTATTCTGCATCCAGTTGTTGAAAGCATGTGTGACAATACTATGGCTGTTGATATTCCTCATCCAGTTGATGAAAGCACTTTTGACATTATTGTTGCTAATGATCTTCATCCAGTTGATGAAAGCACTTTTGGTTCCAATAATGATAATGTTACACCAGTTCAGCAGCCGGACTCAGTTTTCCAGGAGTGCCCTTTCTGTGGTGGATTGTATAAATCAGTTAACAAACATATAGTTGGGGCTCATCCCGAAGAGCATAGGAGACAACTTGTTGACAAACATGTCCCATCTCAACCCATTTTGGGTGTAAGCTCATCCAAGGTTGATGATATGAAAGTCATAGAAACAGATTTGATAAAGTTTAACTTGCTAAATTGGCATAGTATGAATGAACATGAATTGAATGAAAACATTGAGAAGTTCCAAGAATACCTAAAGAATGTAATTCACATTCTACCCGGTCCTAAACACCCTGCAATTAGATATTATGAGTTGAGAAAGAAAAATAAACATGTATCATCCCAAAATTCAAAATTCTCCAAAAGCTCCAACCCTGAGAGAAGTACTAAAAGAGATCGTAACAAAAGGAAAGAAGATTTTATTTATCAAGCCATCCAGTTTGACTACTACAACAGAAGGAAGAAAGCAGTTAGAAGAGTTTTCAATGATACTACTAGATCTTGCCCTATCAATGTAGATGTTTTGAAAGATCACTTTCAACATACACTTGGTGTTGATAATCCAATGGTTGACAATATAACGAAGTCATGTGATACTATTGCTGATGATATAAATAGTACTCCTGATAATTGGGACATCTCCTTAGAAGACATAGACTGGGCAATTAGTCGCCTGAATGCTGATTCAGCCCCTGGGCCAGATGGTGTCATTGTCAGAGCAGTTAAGATAAAAGGTGTAAATGAAATCCTTAAGAAAATGTTCAACCGTATGCTCAGTCTCGGTGTTGTAGTTCAGTGTCTCAAAAAAGCACGTACAATCCTGATTGATAAAGGGGGCCAAGTTCAAGAAATTAAAAACTGGAGACCTATTACTATCCTACCCATTATCAGAAGGATCTTAGAAAAAATTCTTGAAAAAGAACTTAGAGATTGTGCAATCATTAACACCAATCAGAGAGGTTTCATGTCTATGCCGGGCTGTGCAGTGAATATTGCAATAGTTGAAAATGTTCTAGAGTTGAGCAGGAAAAATAAAGATGATTTGTATTGCATATTTGTTGATGTAAATCAGGCATATAACAATATTGGTCACAACCAAATTAAAGAATGTCTTGAGGGTATCAATGCTTCTCAAAAATTGAAAAACCTGATTTTTGCTTGTCAATCAGAAAACGAGTCAAAAATTGAAGTTGGCAACAATAAATCTCCAAACTTTACTATCAAGAGAGGTCTAATGCAAGGTGCCCCTCTTTCCCCTCTGCTGTACAATATTGCCACTAACCACATCATTGATGAGTTGACAGAAGAAGGTCTTATCAATAATTATGGTGTAAATGTTACCCAATCAGTCAAAATGACAGCCTTGGCTTTTGCTGATGATATTTGTTTGCTGGCCAATTCCTTACATTCGGCTGATATCCTGTTCAAAATTGTAAACAAAAGATTGAAAAATCTTGGAATGTCTCTAAATGTTGCCAAAACCCAAGCTATCATTTTAAAGAAAGGACTATGCATTAGTGATACTTTTTCACTAGATGGCCATGAAATAAAACCTGTCACAAATGAAAATCTTGTCAAATATCTAGGAACAACTCTCAGAGAAAAAAATTATCCTTGATAAAGAAACAACAATTAAATCAATAAGTGAAAAAATTGATAAAGTAACGAAATCACCCTATCTTAAAGCTGATCAAAAGTTGAAAATTTTGAATACATATGTCTGGCCAGTTCTGACTTTTAAACTACAAAATACACCACTGGATAGATGGAACATCCCGTTCATTGAAGATCTTGATAAAATGATACGCTCCTCTGTCAAACAAATTCTCGATATTCCTAGAGATGTGCCGGATGCTGTCCTTTATGCAAGCCGTAATGTTCGTGGACTACAAATGTTCCGATTTGCATGGGAAGTATCGGTCCAGAGGATGAATCTTTTTCTATCTCTCAAAAAACAACAAGACCCTATCATTACTGCTTTGAAAGATATTGACAATGAAATTAAAACCTGTTTAAAAAATTTAGATATTGACATTCCAGTTGATGAAGCAAAAGCAGCCCTAGTCCGAGAGAAACTGAGAGACAAAGAGTTTGTCAAGTGGGAAGGAATGAAACTGAAGGGGTCAGGAGTTAGCCTTTTCAAGGAAGTGAAAAGTCACAATAAATATTTAACAACCAAAGAAGGCCTTACAAATAATGAAGTAACAGAGGTGATAAAGATGTGTACCAACACAGTGGCAGTCAGAGCTATTCCTGGTAGATCCAATGATGGTGTGCAGTGCCGCCGGTGCCCAATGGGTCCCGAGAATAAACCCACTGAAACACTTGCACACGTACTTGGAAATTGCCAGTTCAGTCATCTCCTGCGTATAAATCGCCATAACACTGTCCGAACTATGCTTGCTAATGAATTTAGAAAAATGAACAAATATGAAGTTTATGAAGAAGTGAGTGGTTTAGCTGAGGATGGATCATGTAGAAGAATTGATATAATGGTCATTGACAGGAAAACAAAGAAAGGTATAATTATTGACCCAACTATCCGTTTTGAAATCAACCAAAATCAACCGATGGATGTCCATGAAGAAAAAGGTAGTATTTATATCCCTACTATACCCCACTACAAGGAGAAATACAATCTTGCTCATATTGAGGTCATTGGTATCATGATCGGGGCAAGAGGTACCATTACCTCCTTCTTCAGAGATTTCTGCCGACGTTTCAACATCAAAGAAGATGCCATTAAATCAATTGTCCAACATGTCATTAGAGCATCAATATCAATGGTCAGAAATCACATATATGGACCTCGTTAACTCCTACATTAACCCCCATCTGCTTTACATTCATTAGATCTATTGTACTAATCCTAATATTTGAATAATGCCATGTTATAGTCAAAATTTATCCCTGGGTTTTTTTTTCCAAATTTCATCTCTAACCATCAAACTTCTGTACTGGTATTCTTTGTCTTCGGGCAGCCTGCTGCTGGGCAGGAAGACGGCATTTCAGCATATCTCTCTCTCTTAACAATAACAATCAAGATTTTTATAATATTAAGGGCGGAATTAATAGACGTTTTTGTAATACCTCTGTGACGCTAAGTCACGGATTGCGTACTGTGTAAGATAGGGAAAACCAACGCTTAGCAGTAACTTGTGATAAATAATTTGTCATCAATAAAAAACATCAATAACTTAAGTCGTTGGTAAGTGTCGGTTTTCCCTATCTTACACAGTACGCAATCGGTGACTTAGCGCCACAGAGGTATTACAAAAACGTCTATTAATTCCGCCCTAAATTTCTCAATTAATTTTTACTATCCTTATCCAATAGAAAGGAAAGTAACGGAATAACCCAATATTTTCGATCGTCAGTTTTCAGTGCCCAAAACACATTTTAGGGTTCCCAGAGCCTAAAAGTTTCAGCCATTGGTATGTGTGTGTGTGTATGAGTAGTTATGTATGTGTGTGTGTGGTATTTTTGGGGGGACCCGCTTTAACTTACTTTTTAATTTATTATTATTCATCCTAGATGGGGGTTGTAACATATCGCATCCAATGATTATGATGAAGTCCTGATTACGAATTTGGCATTTCGTCGCTTAAGAAGAGGTACCTCGTAAGTCCGAATTTTTCGATAATACGTTTTTGGTATCGTTGGAATCGGAAAAAAATATCGATTTTTTTAAAATCGGTTTTATATGACCATTCAAATACAAAAAATGCCACAATAATCGATTAAAGTTAACCTCGTAAATCGATATTTTGAAGAAAATTTCTGGTGAGACCTCGTATCTCCAATCAGTAATATATGTGTATTGTGTAAAATAAATCAGAGATACGAGGTACCTCTACAAAAAATGTACACATGCTTTTCTGAAAATTTTACAAGAATCACTTGAGAGGTACCTCGTATGTCCGATATCTCGTAAAAATACAAGTTTTATCAAAAAAATAGTAATTTCAATCGATAAAACAGGTATATGTTTATGGTTAAACTGATTTTTTTTATTTTTTTTAAACCTGCCCACAACTTTATAATCAGTTTTTACTGTCTCCTGAAAAGTTCAAAAATCGGACTTACGAGGTACCTCTTCTTAAGCGACGATTTTTTTTTGCTGTTACAGTTGAGTCACCAGTGGCGGAATTTGGTTTCTTTTCGTAGGATAAGAAAAGTTGTGTGATGTTACACCAGATTTTTTTATCAGTTGATAAATTTGAAAACAATAAGCTTTGTTTGTTACTTTTACCTTACCTTATAAACTTAAAACCCTGATCGCACTGTCATCAGTCATCATGCAGTGATGCCTTAACCCATTCAGACCTGGTGCTCACACTTTTGACCACAAACTATGAAGTACTAGGAGTGTAGGAGAAGTTTAAAAAGTTTAACTGTCATTTACACCTAACTGAGGAAATCACACAAAAATTGGTACAGAGATAGCAAAAACATGAAGGCCAATTTTCATGATTGAATGAAATGCTTGTCATTGTCGCCCTTTCCCATACAGGGTGTACATAAAAACTGTTTTTTAATGATTTTTTCAAAATTCATTATTTTGGATTAAGAGTAATATTGTCTTGCTTTATGAATTGATCCTCATTTCTTCTTGTCACAAAAATGTTTAGCCTTGATGGACACGTCATTTTTCCTTTGAATCCAAAATAATGAATTTGAAAAAATCATTGAAAAACAGTTTTTTTCTACACCCTGTATGGGAGAGGTCGACAATGACAATTACTTCATTCAATTTTGAAAATTGGCTTTCATATTGCTATCTGTGTGCCAATTTTTGTGTGATTTCCGCAATTAGAAAAATATTTTTGTCCATCAAGAAATACACACGTTATACGAGAAAAAACCCATGCGTTCGTTGTCTTCCATTTCGACCTAACCTCCTTGCAGCCGCGCGAATTTTTTAATATTTTGATTTAATTTTAATTTTTCAGTTGAGATAATTTTTACAGTTTATCAGTGAGGGCACATAACACTGGCGGTCGCGGTGTAATTTTCTCGATTCAGATCAAATAAGTTCAGAAAATCATACTCCTACCGCCAGTTTTTACTGCCGTTCAACAAGTAAATTTAAAGAGAAATCAATTTTGGGTTGACCCCTAGAAAAGATAAAGAAAGATAAACATAAGAGGACTAAATTCTGAGAGGAGTACAGAGAAATAGAAAGAGACGGGGTTAAAGTGTTCTCAATTTGATATCATTTATTTTTAGCTAATTATACTATTCTATCGAATGGGGTGTTCTTCCTTTTGTAACCACGAAGTGGAAGTGGTGTTTTTGGGGGGATTTTATTACAGTAGAACCCCATTATTATGAACCCCGATTAAATGAACTTATTTCTGGCCGATTTTTTTTGTTGTTGTTGTTTTGCAGCTCTTACAGCTTAAAAAAATGAAAGATCTTGCTTTAGGGAAGAGGAGAAAACAAACAAACAAGAATTACTTCTTTAGATCATTACAATAGGTCTTTGTAGTATTTAGGTACCATTACAATAGGTCTTTGTAGTATTTAGGTCTTAGTAGGTATGTACCTAATCTGTACTTAAAAAAAAAAAACATTCAAATGCATGTATCAGAGTTTCATATAATTACATAATGTATGGTTGCCTTATTTTAACCATACATTATGTAATTATATGAAACTCTGATATTATGAACTTTTACACCGAGCCCCACTATTATGAACTACCCCTGGTCCCAATTAGTTCATAATAACGGGGTTCTACTGTATAACCCTTATTATGAAATCCACTAGATAATTATTTATTTATATACCATTCATAAATTTGCTGTGTTATTGACATTATACCTTCCAATTGCATAATATTTGATACAGTTCACAGAACTAAATATTTATCCAATATTATTATTGTTGAAATGTTCTGACTCAATGTTTCCATTTACCAATCATGAATAGAGATATCCCATCTTGTACAGAATGGCTCAGAGTTGTTGATTATTTACTCAAAACTGAGATCTCTGAGTTTGGTGTGAAAATATTACTGACCAACAGTAGGTATTTGTGGCAAAATTTCCTGTCCAAAAATGACCTCATCCAACTTGCAAAGGTAATAATTTTAATTTCAATGTATCTTCCTGTAGAGCAGATAATATTCTATCTAAATTTTACCTTTACTTATTCTGCAAGTGAAGGACCTCAGTATTATCATCATAGGGTGGCATCATCATGAACAATTGTAGCTAGATAGTGGAGGAATAACTCAGCCAGATAGTGGAGGAATGACTCAGCACTTCTACCACTGTCTTTACAAGGAGGCTCATTAATGGCAAGGGCCCCAGAACTAAGCCAATGCTGGTCTACTACCTGTTTATAGTCCACCAGCCAGACTTATATATAGTCCCCCAGCCAGACTGTGGTGTATTACAAGTGAATAAAAAATTGTAATATTATTTCTATGTCCTCTATTGAAATACTAAATGTCACTTTGATATTGATGGCTGGGAACAACAACCTTGTAAGATGAATTTTTCAAATTTGGTATCTTATGAAAAGAAATTTCAATTGTTTTAAAGTTATCATATTTGTGTTAATCTCTGTTGAGGTATCACAACTACTCAAAAATTTTTTACCAAATTTTTGCTTAACTTGGGACTTGAACCACCCAAGTTGGTAACTTGGGACTTAAAACCTTGTATAATTCAATACAAGGTTTTACCTCTAGATTTTCAACAAATTTTTTTACAAGTTTTATTTTTGGCATAAAGAGAGCAGCACGTTTGTTGTTTGGCACTGATTTGTTCAGATAAATGTTTTCATATTTCAGATTGTCAATCTCAACCATTGAAGTAACACTCATCATGTGTTTTGAGAACATGTGAGGATTTCACTTTTTTGAAAAGTTTCTTATACTTGGATTTCTCACAGTACCAACTTATTTAAATAAAGAGTTTTTCGACTTCCATGAAAAGCTGAGATGTCACATTTGAGGTTGTTCTCAGCCATCAATATGTAATTTCTCAGTATACCATTCATTTTACATTCAAGTAATGAATTACGTGATTGACTATTACGGGAAGACTGGAGCATCAGATCAAAATTGTTGAATAATAATCTCTATATATAAAACAGAAAAAAGGACTACCTACCTATGTTTGTTTGTTTGTTTGTCCGGAGTTGTTTAGCCAAAACGGTAAGAGATAGCAAAAAATGTCTCAGTATTGACCCCCACAAAACCATTATCGCTTTGTCCAGAAAAATTATAAAAAGTTCAAAAAGGCATTGCTGTCCAACAGTACAGCCATGCCTTAGTAAATTTGAAATTTAGTCCCGTTGCAAAGCACGGGCAAACGGCTAGTAATAAGTATAAAAATGATTTTTCAGACCCAGAATCATACCATGGAAGCTAGTGATGAGAGGTTTCTCTCCGCTGCCACAAAATTGCTCCATTCAGATCAGAACAATTTGGAATGTACACCCTCAGAAAACATGACCACTGTAACATGCTCTTTGAAAACTTCTCTTCAGGATTTGATTTCATTTTCCTTGAGTGTGGAACTGGCTCAGGCCAATGCAGATGAAGTAAGGATGTCACTTAAATCAGTCCCTATCATTGAATAAAATAAAACAAATATTTAACTTCTAACAAATAAAACGAATATTTTTCTCTTCTATCGCGATCTGGCTGCAAATATTTAGAAATAAAACATGGGGGAAAAAGCAAATATGAATTTTTTCATAATCATAATTTTGAAAAATACTGACAGGGTGATCGCGATCTGACAGCAAATATTTTTTTTTTTTTGCCATGTTTTATTTGGTTTTGTGCAGCCAGATCACGATGGAAAAGAAAATATTTATTTTATTTGCTTAAAAATGGCGGACAATGGAAAATATTTACAGCCAGATCGCGATAGAAGAGAAATATATTAGTTTTTTTTTTTATTAATTTTACGAACTTCGTGTCCATTTATTTATATGTTAAAAAAGAAAAGAAAAAAACTTATGAATAACTTAAAATTACCTTAAACTCAAATGAGACCTACCTAGAATTCAGCAAATCAATGCTTGAAATGTCAAACAAATCAAGCCCATCATCACCGGCTCTGTTCCCCATGGATTGAATTTTTTGCATTGGGGAGAATTGTCCACTTTAGAATGGCAGTTATATTGTAACGTTAGTTTTAGTTTTATTTGTTTCATTCATATAAAAAATATGCTATTTATAACTTCCTCTTCTAGTTTTCTTTCCCCATTTTTACTCCCTAAGCTTTCATCCCCTTACATACAGGGTAAGGCAAAAGTCTGAAAACCCCTGAATATCGGAAGGGCAAAGCTTTACTTATAAAGCTTTGCCCTTATAAGATTTACTATTATTATTATTATTATTATTATTATTATTAAGTTTGAATTTTACACACTAAATCAGGGTAATAAATCCTTATTTTATAAAATTAATAAGAGTATTCGTAATTTAAAGACCTTTCAAAAATGTTTTCTAAGAGGGTAGTTAGTATTTGAAAAAATCAACTTAGCCCCACTGGCCTGACCGCCCAAAAAATTGGTCCCACTCTAAAAGACGGTTTTACTACTCTTGTTTACAGTGCAATATTTCAAGCTTACTCAGAAAGCCATTCCAAAGATGTTGAAGGGTTTCCAGACTTTTGCCCCACCCTGTATAAACACTGCATGAATAGGATGGAACATGGGCTTCCGTAAGCCTAGATATTTCTCTAACCTCTTCTGCTCTCTGGTTTATTATCCTTTCAGTATTATAAAGAAATCACTTTGCCACTTTTGGCTTCCATTCATCAAGTTCAAATGGAGCGGGATGAATTGATGAATATTATTCAAGCCAAAGATGCTGAGATTGGAGAGTACAAACTGGCTGGCTCTACATTGTTCAGAAGTAAGATTTTTTTGGAAGATATTGAACATTGCTTTCAATGGAGAAGTAACCTGTAAGTATGTGTATAAAACGGTTAAACATATGTACTTGTGGTTGTACCTGTGAACTGTAAACCTCATACAGACTCAACTATCGTATGTTCAATCAAGCATGAGAACATTAAGACCTTTCATTCAATACCCTACTCGATAGTTTTTAATTAAAAAATATCAACCGCCCTTCTTTTTGGCCCTTTTTCGATTTTTTACCAAAGTGCAGCCCCCTTAGCTTTCACCATCACAAAATTTGACTACTGAACTGAAATATATTTTCTCAACGACTCTACAAAATTTCAAGAGCCTTGCTTTATTCAATGAAAATAGAAAAATTGTTTTCAATTTTCACCAAAACGGCCCCTTATTTGGCCCCGAGTGGCCTAATTTGGTCCAAAAACTGTAGGTAAAATTTTAGGACCCCAATAAACATGTAAACTAAATTTCAACAATTTTGAAATATCCGGTCGAGAGTTATCGCGGAGCAGACAAACAGACAGACAGACAAACGAAAGCTAAATCGCCAAGCAGTACCCAAGTTAAAACAGAACTTAACTTAGTGAGGTCGCTTCGCTCCTTCACTGTGTTCGGTTAATTACTTTAAATGCAAGCTGTGTTATGTATTGTTACTTTTTGTGTCATTGAAAGGAAAAGCCTGTCATTGTCTGTTCACTTGTTGTTTTTCCATAATGTCCATGCATTTTCTTGTAGCACAATTTTTCAAAAAGAGATTGTTTGAAAATACTTTCTTGCTTTTTTATCTCTTAGTTTTACAGCGGAATCAATAGATATTTTTGCTATAGGTACCTCTTTAGACTCAAGTCTAGATTTTAGGTATTGTTTTATATGGGGATATGTAAGATATGTAGGTTCTGACTTGATGATCTCGATTAAGGGCGGAATTAATAGACGTTTTTATTATACCTCTGTGGACGTAAGTCTAGATTTTGCATATTGTTTTAAATGGGGAAACTAATGCCCAAGTCCGAATATGTGATCTCGATGTCTTTCACCGAATATGTCTTTCACCAAAAAAAAAAAAAATAATCGCAGAAGTCTTTCACCAAAAAAAAAATAATAATAATAATAATAAAATAAAATAACTCACAACAAAAGCTCCAAGAATTTTTTAAAAACTATAGTAAGAATAGGAGTCAAATTTTAATTTGACCTTTATTGAGTGGTGATTTTTATTTTTTCATTTTGGAGTTTTGTGAATGATTTTTCCATGATCCTCTTGTTCAGTGTAAATAACCTTAGTTTTCTTTATTAAAACAAAAAATCCCTAAAAAATTTAATACAAAATGTCATGAAAAGTCTAGTATGGAACAGCAGCAAGTTAGTGGATAATTCTGCTGGTACTAAGTCTAGTCT